>QFEW01023437.1:203-11382 GCA_003316525.1 Termitomyces eurrhizus
GAAATATTCAAATGAAATTCTAAAATTAACTGGATTATTTTTACTATGTTTTTACATTGTTTTGTCAAAGAATATTATTCCCTGGTGAATTACAATAGTTTTTTTTATAGTTCTGACAGAAATATTTAAATAAAATTCTGAAATTAATTGCATTATTTTTAAAATATTTTTTCTATACTTTGTTCTGTTATTCTTTTAAGTTCAAATAAAATTTTGAAATTAATTAGATTATTTTTACTGTGTTTTTACATTGTTTTGCAAAAGAATTTCATTCCCTGCACCCAGTGTGTCGAGGATGCATGCGTGAGGTTTTTCTTTCTTCACGGGAAAATGTTTGAGAAAAACAAGCCATGTGATGAAACAGAGTCATCATTGTTGATGTATTAATGTCTCAGCGCTTTGTTCATGTGAAGAGTAAAACGGGATTTGCCTATTTGGCTATATATACATGGCCTCCATGATCAGGAGTCAATTGATTAATTCCCACCATCATGGCTACCCTCACTCGAACTGCCAAGCCCGCCCACGAGTGGACAAAGGATGATTTAGCCGCGTACAATATTCGTGTTGTGGAAGAGCCTGCCGAGGTGTTCTTTGGCCGACAACTTCCCAACCTAAATGAGTTGGATGTCGATCTGGATATCTTCATCTCATTGGACGCTAATGGAGTCGCCACCAGGCGCTCCAATGAATACAAAGTTCGATCCTTTTTGCGTTGTTTATCCATGATGGAACGGTTGTCCCGTATGTTCCTTTCATTTTAGAGCATCATCTGATGCTTATCGATCTTGGTTCTATGTAGAGGCTCACATTAATAAATATGCACAAGACCTTCTTAAAGTTCTCAACTTTGATGATGAAGACGATGTTGTCGTGGTTGCGCATGTTCTGCTCCAGTTTGTTGTTTGCGGTGACACCTGTCAGGCGAAGCCTGATGCATGCCTACTATCTTTTGACAACATGATTTATTTGCTTGTTCAAGAGGAGAAAGACATCTACCCTGCTGGCGGCGCTCAGGCTCAGCTTATTGCTAAGGCAATTGCTGCCACTGTATGCAATAACAAGAACCGATTTAATATGGGGTTAGCCGAAACAGACTTCACTATGCCCGCAATCATGATGGTTGGAACAAATATCATTTTTTACAAGATCCCCGTGAGTGAGAATCTTGTTCGTGCAGTGGGGAAGGGATTTTATCCGGCAGAGGAGACTATCGTGAAGAAGTGTGTGCCTATTGTTCAGTTTTGGCCGATGGAAGATGTTGTGACTCGAAGGATAGTTATTCAGCATTGCCTACTTCTTCGCGATGTTGTGAGGGACTTCATGCACGATGTTACCACTTAACTATAGTAAATTGACAGGGCGGAAGGGGTCCGCTGCTTCATTGCATACTTTTACAGTACACACATACTTGTCTGCTACACCTGTTGTATCTAGGGCTACAAGCTTGTAACAATGTTTGTACCTACCTTTTCTTAAAAGATCGTTATTTTTGAATGCTCTTCAATGAAGCGAAATCGGTTCACAAGGGAGAATTTGTATTCTGTAACTTAATCTAGCCAGCCTGTGTGCTGCCAAGTAAGACAGAAATATCAAGAATGCGCCAAGTTGCTTACTTCTTTGGATCGCCTGGGAACTTGAAATGCAATCCAAGTCCTCCGTCATAAGTTGTTTCGCGTAAGGTGGAATTGTCTTTCTCTTTGCTGATTAGACTATCGTCCTCCCGCTCGTTATCTGCAACGGAAAAAGAGTCTGAGACAAGTGTTTCTGAGTAGCATGTCTTTACGAAAGGTTTGACGAGTTTTATTTGACCACGCTGAAGCTTCACGGAATAGCCAACAAAACTGGTTGGCTGTGGATCTCAGCATGATATATATCTGGAGATTTTCAACAATTAGCCAGCGGCTCACGATTTTATGACTGTGCCATGTTGAGAGACTCAGAGCATAGATACCAGCTCGTGCGTTCAATTTCTACTCTTTGTATTGTCAATAAGAGAATCATAAATCACACAGATTTACTATCTAGCAAGGCAAAAGCAAGGTATGGGGCCATTAAATACACTTTCCCCGCCTAACTCTAACGTCAGGCCGTGGCAAGATTATACAACACATACTCAACTCACATAAGAATCCTCTACTCATTGTATACCGAGACTCAACACCACGTTTGTGTCCATCTTCTCAATACTCTGACCATCGATGGTCTCTATCTTGAAGACAGCAGCGAGAGCATTATTTCAGTCAACTGTTCTTTCGTTGGCTCCTTGAAATGAGTCTGCAGTACAGTTGAGGGGTGGGTAGATGTGGGTTGTGTCACGCAGGCGCCATCGAGATCGATAAGAAAATATATAAATTGTTAGCAGAAATTTTCACGCACTGTTAGTATTCCCCAGGGCCAAAGCCCACTCCAGATCACTGTTGTGGTGGCCGAAGTCATAAGAACAAGGACAGTGGCAAGTTGTTCGTGGTTGGATTGTGCGACGTTGTGGAGGTTGCACAACGAGAAACAATGTATCAGAAAAAAAAAATGTTATTAAAAGTGTTGAAATTGTGCATACTGTATTGGCTAGGAGGGCAGCGGACATGGTTGCCGTGAGGGTGAGCGGTGGAGTAGTCAGCCATGAGAAAGTGATCACTTTTGGTGAGGGCTTTGATGGAGCCCTCACTGAAAGTGATCACTTTCCCATGCTAACTAGTTTTTAAAATAAATAAAAATAATATTTTAAATCAAGTTTGCAAGATCTAATCGTATCTAAATAGATATCAAATTGTCGGTGCACTGGTACGTCACGTGCTTTAACGTCGAGCAAATACCCCTGCACAAGAAATCGCCTTGCGGGGCTCCTTGAATCCGAACCACTACCATGGTCGGAGTTTTAAAATCCGCCAAAAGCGGAAGACCGTAAATCTATACCCTGGAGCAGTAATCTGCAAGGAAAGGGACCATAGAGGTCAAGAAATATAATACCAGGAGATAACCACCCCCCACACATGTAAAAACGACATAAGATAAACGACCGCAGAAAGTAAGTAAGGACGAAACGAAAAGCAACCAGAGAGGAACCGGGGAATCTCGGAAACCAAAACAAAGTAAGAGAAACAAAACGCGGGGGGAAACACATAAAGGATGAAAGACCGATAATCCGACACTGGAAAAGACAACACTGCAATAAGACAAGGTGTCTAGAAGGAGACCTCACCGATGGTGAAACACCTTAAGAGCCTAAAGCCTATGAATCAGACTGAGAACTAAGACAAAACCCGCTAAGGATAACGGATAGAGTCGAAAACGGAAAGAAGATAAACTAAAAACTGCCCCGAGACATACAAAATGACAACAACACAGCACAAGGCGTAGGAAAGACAGAATAAAGCAAGCACGACACACAGGGAAGGGCACACAAAGATAAGTGAGTAAGACACGACTGAAAGTAACCTGCTGCCCTGCCACGACCCGTAACCGCAAAAGGAAGGTAGCATAGGAACTAGAAGGTGGAACCGGGAAAGAGTGAAATAAAACAAACAACAAGACCCACATCCGCAACAAGAAAGAAAGGCTAGCAAGATGACAAACCTGAAAACAGTGCTAGTGAGACCCGAACTCCAAAGAACATAAATACAGTAAGAGTCGTCAACCACATTATCACCACAACATGGAACAGACCTCCCTAAAAAGACGGGCAGTCAGGGAAGCGACGAGATCACCCTCCCTCATGCTAGGAACACCGGAGAAAGGTATGGCCACAGCTCCGGAACACAATGGAGGAGGCGACCCCAGGACGCCTAACGGTAAAAACCAAACCCACCCCCAACCCAACATATCGAGTGACTACGTCCCCAAAACCCCCCCACCCAACAGTAGGGAATAGCTGGAGAGTAATGCAATGGTGGAAGACGAGGGAACGAGATGGGACAATATACTGAAGAGCAATAGCGACGGTATGGGTAGTGACCGACTTGTAGACACGCCGAGGACGAAAGGTAGAGTGAGAACCACAGGTACCCCACGACCTGCCCAGCAAAATGGAGCACCTAATGGGCAGGAAAATAACAACCTCCCGCCGTACGTCACCGCTGACCACACAATCTTGACTCCAATCCCTCAGGGAGGTTTCCCCACAATCCACGGCTGGACGAGCATGAATGTCTTTGCCGGGGTAGAACAGGATGTGGCCCAGGAATGGAAAACAGATGGAGTTTGTAAATGCTTCATCTACCCACTCGATGCAGGCACCAAAGTAGACAGGTCAGCAACAGCAGACAAGTTCCAAACAGCAATATCCAAACTTTTTGAAACACAAGAAATACAGGTCGGGGAACCGATCGGAGCCCACAACGGAGCATTCCGCCCACCATGGCTATACATCACAGCAGCGCCTCTGGAGATAGCACAGGCCCTGGTTCAGAGAGGCACATGGTCGACCAAGGAAGCAACCTTCATAGCCATACTGTTCACCCCCCACATAACGTCCTACACCTTCTCCCTAGCAAACTTCTGAGTCCTGGCGAACAAGGAAGGGGGTAGGAAGATCGCAAACCTGGTCTGCAAAACCATGAGAGAAAGCCAGAAGCTGCTAGACTTTCTCACACAACACTTCCTGGAGGATGAAGACGACTTCGAATCGATAAAACCAGTAGAACTACTGTTCCACCATGCGGACTCGGCGAGGGCAACACCACTGACAATGGCCCGCCCCAAAAATGCTGGCACCGAAGTACTGTGGAACATCCACATCCAGCCAGTTTTACAGGACATTGACATTCATAATGAATGGATAATGATACTGAAAGGACTGAGGTACTACATACCGTATATGTCAGTAGGGACAGTTTGCACCTTCAAGTGCGCACGGTGCAAAAGTACAGACCACCCGGCTGGCCTCTGCCCTTTCCCAAAGATCCCGGGATGGATGGGCCCTAAAGGGGAGATGCCCCAACGAAACACAGAGGACTTAAGGACAGGCAGGGGGCCCCAAATGGGAGAGGATCTAACACCCGGGGACGAGGAAGATTATATTAAAAACCCAATCAGACAAAAAACCTCGTAGCGAAAGTAGACAACTAATAAAAACTCTGCCATGCTAAGAAAAGTTCAATCTACCATGAAGCTGACTAGGATCCAGCCTGGACCAGCAATCGGAAGGGCAGGAATTCCAAGTGGGAGGACAACAGTAGCCCAGTGAACTGTGTCCGAAGCCACCAGGGCCCAAATATACTGCTCGGACAGGAAAGCTCTGGGGGCGGGCGATCCCTCCAAGGATGGAGGCGGTGACGAACCTGAGGGAAGTCATCTACAAGCGCTGGCCTATTTAGGCCTCCCGAGGCGTGTCGGAAGAGACAAAGTCAATCCCAACTCTTGCCCAAGCTGGAGGTAAGGTGAGAGGGGTGGATTGGACAGCACGGCCGTGGAGATTTAGGACCTAACGTGGTGGTTAGTGACCTAAGGGCCGGATGAGCCCACCTGCCCCCTGGCAAATGATCGTAAACAGGGGTAAGATAGCGATTGCGAAACTTAACTTAACACGGGGAAGGAGAAGGTCTCCCGACCCTAATCAGATGACCCCCAGGGCAGGGGGGACAACTAGAGACGAAGGGTTGGAGCACCAAAGGAGTCCCTGCCCAAAGACCTCCAAACGAGTTCCTCCTCCTGGAAAGAATGACAACCGGAGCTACGAAGTGGAAGAGGGAGCAGGAGGAGCAGAATGGAACTCACCCCCCAGGAGGACCCCGGAACCAGACGGGAACAATACGACATACACGAATGACATAGAAATGGACTACAACATACTGGAAACCAATCCAACACATGAGAGAGATATGACAGCCACAAACAGTCTAATTAGAGAAGACGGCAATGTGGGACCGGACACTTTGGAAACTGTACAGAGAACAAAGAAGAACACGAGAGCAAATATCTGGATCGGCTCCCTGAATATCCAAGGCCGAGGAGCCAACACGATCTACAACACGAACCATAAGTGGAATAGAGTGACAAAGTTAATGAAGGCACACTGGATGAGTATCTTGGCAGTACAAGAGGCACACCTTAACGAAGAACAGACGACAGAACTAAATGAAAGACTAAAAAAATTAGCAATCTTCACCTCAATAAACCCAGACCAACCAAACGCAAGGGGAGTTTCCTTTGCTGTAAACAAGGACCTGACAAACTGGAAAGAAATCAAGACCATAGAAATAATACCAGGCAGGGCGATGATGATAGATATCCCATGGCATGCTGAGAAAAGACTGAGGATATTGAACATATATGCCCTGAACGACCAAAGAGAGAATAGCGAATTCTGGGAAAGCTTGATGAGAAAGTGGGAAAACGACCATACACCCTGCCCACGCCCGGACATGATAGTGGGCAACTTCAACATGGTAGAAGAAGCTATAGATAGACTACGAAGCCATAGAGACTATGAGAGGTCAGCAACGAACCTAGCCGAAATGATGAAACGCCTCCAATTAACGGATGGCTGGAGAGAATCGCACCCCGATAAGAAAGGATTTACGCATACACAAAAAGCTACCGGGTCGGAATCAAGGATAGATAGAATATACATGACTCAGGAGATAATAAACAATACCTCCAAGTGGGAGATAAAAGAAACCGAAATCCCAACAGACCACAAGATGGTAACGGTATACATTGAAAACTACATCAACCCATTCATGGGAAAAGGAAGATGGCCATGGCCGCTGCACCTCCTGAATGACAGGAAACTAATACAGAAGATAGAAACAATGGCGGAAGTAGCCTAAAAATTGATGGAGTATGAACGGGAGGCCTCGTGGGCCTGTGACACAGGTGGCATGAGACAGTCAGGGATACAGCAAATTTGGCAAAAGCTGAAAGAAGACATGGTAAGCACAGCAAAGGAACGATTGAAGACAATGATAGCCCCACTAAACAGGAAGATAACTGAACAAGAATTGGCGATAGACAAGGTCCTGAATGACAGAACCATGAGCGAAGATGAGAAAGTAACAACAGCGGGAATACTGAGCGAGAACCTGAAACAGACCATGATGTTAAAACATGACAGGGGCCAGGAGGCTGCCAGGGCACACATACACGAATACGCGGAAACAATATGCAGGCAATGGGTGGCCCAGAACAAGGAGAGAAACCCCAGGGATGTAATTCAATGACTCCAAATATCCGACAGAAACGAAGGCATGGAGGCCAGAAACAATGAGTATGTAACAAGGTCAGACGAAATGGCGGAAATTGCTAGGCAGTACCATGTAGAGCTACAAAGAGAAGAAATAACCCAGGACCCAACACAACAGGCAAGACAAATAGATAAAGCCCTGGAAGGAATAAGTGTAAGAATCCCCCAAGACCAGAAAGCTAAGCTGGCGAAGAGGCTCACGAGAGAGGAAGTCGAAAAAGCCTTAATGGCCCAACCAAATGGCAAGGCACCAGGCCCAGACTGCATACCAGTTGAACTATATAAGAGGCTGAGGGAGCGGAACGTTGAGAGACAGAAGAAAGGAGAGGACGGAGCAGATATAATAAAGATATTGAAGCTGGTACTCGGAGACATAGAGAGGAATGGGGTAATGGAGAAGACGGACTTTGCTAAGGGATGGATGTGCCCGGTATACAAGAAGAACGACAAAGCAAACATAGCAAACTATAGATCCATAACGATTCTAAACTCGGATTACAAAATCCTGACTAGGGCACTCCAGGACAAGCTTGCAAAGGCAGCCCCAAGTATTATACATGAGAACCAGGCAGGCTTCATGAGAGGGAGAAGTATATTCAACCACGTAAAAACAGTAAAACTAATGATTGACTATGCCGAGGAGATGGGGGTGGAAGGCGCCATAGTGGCGCTTGACCAAGAGAAAGCCTACGACAAGATAACTCACGACTACCTCTGGAAAGTATTGGAAAAATACAACTTACCCAATACGTTCATCAATACAGTAAAAGCCCTATATGCCGAAGCAGAGACCACTATAATGGTGAACGGAGTCAATAGCAAGCCTTTCAAAGTAGAGAGGGGGGTATGGCAGGGGGACCCCTTATCCTGCCTGCTGTTTAATATAGCGATAGAACCCCTGGCAACAGCGCTTAGGAACTCAGACATAAAAGGATTTAAGATAACAAACTCACAGGACAGACTAGTAACCCTGTTATTTGCAGATGACACAACAGTATTCCTATCAAAGGAAGACAGTTTTGACGAGCTGACAGAAGTCCTGGACACCTGGTGCTGAGCGTCAGGAGCAAAATTTAACATAAAAAAAACTGAAGTCATACCAATAGGCCCGACAACGTACAGGAAGAGGATGAGAGAGAAAAGAAGAATTCATCCAGAAGACGTAGGAAACGAAATCCCAAGCGAGATAAAGATCGCGAAGGAGGGGGAAATGATACGAATACTGGGATGCTGGGTAGGGAATAAGATAGAACAGGGAAACCCATGGGGCCCGGTAATCGCCAAAGTAGAAAGGACCCTGAAACAATGGAACAAAACGAACCTGTCGATGAGAGGAAGGCGCCATATAGTAAGCATGTTCGTGGGAGGAATGACCTTCTACCTCACGAAAGTCCAAGGCATGCCGGAAGAAATAGAAAAGGGGCTAGAAAGGACAATAAGAAACTTCATGTGGGATGGAGGGAACCCGATGGTAAAGCTCGACACACTGTACAACCCAGTGAACAAGGGGGGGAGAGGACTCCTGGACCTGAGGAGCCGTAATGAGGCAATCCATCTATCTTGGCTGAGAGACTATATGAAACCAGGCAACGAGAGGCCGATGTGGGCCTATATAGCCGACGAACTAATCAGGTGTAATGCCAGGGCTATAGACAAAATAGAGAACTCACAGGATGGGGCAAACCAAATCCTACAAACCTGGAGAGTGAAAACGGGAAGAACGTCGACGATTCCCAAAGACATAAGAAAGATGCTGGAGATAGGAGCAAAGAATGGGGTTAAAGTCTGGGGTAATCAATTGTCAGATAAGGCAAAAATAGACATGCCAATGTGGCACCACCCTGGAAGACAAGAAGGCGAAAGGGGGAATGACAAGTCAGAAAGAAGTAGACATCTAAGAAAGACCCACATGATAACGACTGTAGGTGATGCCTGCAAAATGCTGATGAGACTGACAGAAGGCAACCATAGAAGGAATGACTACTGCAGATGCAACTTCTGTGAAGAGGACGTAAGGGCAGGGTGCCTTACCCCAAACACATGCACCGAACTGATGGGACACCAGATAATGAAACTAAAAACAAACTGGAGACCCGGAGCCGTGTATCAAGAACAGGGGGAGGATACGGGACCCACAAACGGAAATACCATCATGTACAGGAGACAGACTAAAATAGTACACATAGAGGAAGCAGTTCGCATATTCATGGAAGATGAGATAGAAGACCCAACCACAACAAATTATCAATACACGGTGGCTAGACCACACAAAAAAACAATAGCCTATACGGATGGATCATGCACCAAAAATGGTGAGAAGGATGCAGAGGCTGGAAGCGGGATCTGGTTTGGCAAGAATGACAAAAGGAACGAAAGCAGAAGGGTACCGGGACTGACACAATCAAATCAAACAGGAGAGATCTATGCAATCCAAGTAGCGGCAGAGCTGGAAAAGAAAGGGATACTGCACATAAAGAGCGACTCGAAATACATGATAGAAGGACTGACAAAACACCTTAAGAAATGGGATGATGCAGGGTGGATCGGAGTCAAAAACGGACCGAGGCTGAGGAAGGCAAGGGAAAAGATAGAAGAACAAAAAGGCCCAACGTGGTTTGAATGGGTTAAAGGACATAATGGTGAGGAGGGCAACGAAGAAGCGGACACACTGGCCAAGAAAGGCACGGAGATACAACAGATGACACAGCCTGATGATGCGTACGGGGCAGGCAGATGGATCTACGGGGCGAAGCTGATAACGGCAACACAATCCCTGCTGTACAAGGGAGTCCACCCTAAGAGTGACACAAAATCAAGAGACGTGGAAAAAAACGGCCGAAATAATGGAAAAGATACAAAACTCAATAAAAACAGAAATCAGAATTACCCCAACGTGCGAAAGAATATGGCTTTCAATACACCAAAAAGACTTCACTAGAACAGTGAGGGAATTCTTATGGAAGAGCATACATGGGACATACAAAGTGGGTAAATACTGGAGCAATATACCGGGCTACGAGGCTAGAGCAAACTGTATGGAATGTGCATGTGAAGACTCGATGGAGCACATACTTCTGCAATGCAAAGCCCCGGGCCAGGAAGAGATATGGGAGGCAGTGAAAGAATGGTGGAGACCTAGGAATGCCACATGGGCAAAGCCAGACCTTGGGGGAATACTGGGTAGCGGTTCAGTTAGACTGACGAACCAGGAAGGGAGGACGAAAAGGAGTGAATCACGGCTACACAGAATCCTGATAACGGAAGCAGCTATGACGATATGGATGCTGAGGTGTCGCAGGGTAATAAGCGGAGATGACAGACAAAGGGGGGAGGCAGTAAAGGATAGAATTGTAGAGACCCTGAGAAGACGCCTGGAAGTAAGATTGAACCTGGACAGACAGATGTCGGTGAGAGTCAGGAAATCGAACCGGGGAATAAACACAGTACTAGTAAAGAACACATGGAGAGGCCTACTGAAAGACGAAGGTGACTTGCCAACGGACTGGCCAAGGCAAGCTGAGGTTTTAGTGGGTATACGTAACCCAAAAAGCCCCTGGGACAGACACCTCCCAGACGGATAATACGGAATCCCACACTACTCCATACCAGGAGTGTGCATAAAGCATTTCCTCAGGGTGGACACCTACACGCAGGATGAAACTGCATAACAGCGGGCCAGACGAACTAACCCCATTAGGGACTAGCTGTTAGTTGCTGAAAGCTACCGATTGGTAACGCTCCTCCAAAAAAAAAAAAAAAAAAAAAAAAAAAAAAGAAATCGCCTTGCCTCGAGAGTTCAAGCTCCCTTCTCAAATCGGCAACACCACCCTCTGATTCCCACTCCCACTGCACCCAAACCCAAGTCAACGCCCTTCTCCACCTCTCTGCATATAGCATGCGCTGATGAACTTCCGATTGAGCGTGTCGGTGTTGGCGCATGGTCAGGATGAAGGTGAGCGTAGAGGAAGAGGAAGTATTTGGACTTGATCTGGGTAT
>QFEW01023445.1:0-13197 GCA_003316525.1 Termitomyces eurrhizus
GGCTGCAGAAACCCAGCGTGTCTCTTCGCAAGAATTTATGCGCATATCAAAGATACTTAATGAGGCTTCGGGGAGAGAGCTCAAAATCGAACTTATCGCTACTGGTGGGGAAGGTTTTGAGAATTGTGAGTTTACTTCTTTCTTTCAAGCTCGATTATCACATTGCTTCTCATTACGGTCAGATGGCATCTTCGTTTTAGATGAAAAGGAGGATATAAAGAATCTACCCGTTAACCCCACCGTCCTTGTTCGTTGCTTTTTGTTGAATAATCTTTGAACAATGAAGACTTATGTCCTACTTACCTCCCAGCGCCAGGCTGGCTTTCACGTTAACATATACACTACCGTCAGCTCCAATACCGAAGAACGATTTGTATCCCGAATGTTCGCCCCTGGCTTTATCCCGGGTGACGAAGATCATGTATGCGGATCCGCTCACTGTCTGATGGTGCCATACTGGTACAGGCGACTGAATATCGATCCGACTGGAACAATAAAGGCAAAGCAAGTCAGCGCTCGAGGTGGTGATTTGACTATCTCCTGGGATTCAAAGAGGAATAGAATCACATTAGCAGGAGAAGTCGTTATGTTGGGCACGGGCGATGTGAAACTGGCATAAAAGCTGCGTGTGTCAGCATACAAACGAAGCTGGTCGTTACCACTTTGAAGTAATGCCTATCAATAGATTTGCTGTTGCTTTGAATGCGCATATATGGCAGGGTTGCTAATGCAAAAAATCAACTTGCCTCATCTATAGCTAATATGAATATGACAGAACTACAACCGATTGTACAAGGTGTCGCCGAGAGGCGTATCTATGAGAAGAGTGGCATAAGGTCTACGTACATCGCTCTTTGTACAACAGTATATTGATGCGATGTACCTTCTAAAAAGGAGAAACGGTAAAGTGAAGGCCAGAAGGAATATTATTAGGCACCGTTAGGACGAGGAGGAGATTGGGGTGTTGCCTCCCTTCCGCGCGATAGCAGCTCCGAAACACCCTTCTTAATCGTGTCTAAGATAGGACTGACACGATTCTGCACCTCATGTCCGACAAGGCTGACCTTCTCCTGAATCGTAATGTTTTCCTTGGAGATAATCTTTCGCAGCTCGGAGATGGCACCTGAGAGGTTGTTCGTTACGTCGGTGTATGTCTGTTGAATCTGCGGCGGAATCTGATTTTGAAGTTGCGCAGCGGAGTCAAGAATAGACGTGGAGAAAGAGGCCGTTGAAGTTTGAAGTTTCTGAAGCTCGGCAACCATGGAATCGGAGAGATTGTGGATCTGGTGCGATGCCGATGTGATAGAATTGGTGGCGAGGTTGTTGATGGCTTGAGCGGTCTCTGTGGCGCGTTGGCTGATAAGGCAAATGTCATTGACAGTTTATCGGCATAGAAGAGAATGTCTTACACAAGGACATTTTGAGCTTGAAGTTGCTTGAGTTGCTCGTTCGAATAAACATAAATGTTATCCTTGAGCGTTTTCGAAAGAGCAAGAGCACGCTGGTACTGATACTTGGCGTCTGTAGGAGTAGAGGGGCCGGCTTCAGAGTTGTTTGTGCGTTTAACGGCAACCTCGTAGTAATCAACCAACGGCAAGAAACACTAAATCTGATTCAATATGAGTGCACCCAATTCGAACGAACTATAACGCACCTTATCGATACCCGTAGCGGCGTTAATTGCCGGAGCCCTGATGTTCGCGTCAATTTTTTTGTTCACGTCATTATAGGTGCCATTGAAAAAGTCTGAAGCATGCTGCCTTTTCTCCTGGATCGCGGAGGCGACTTCCTCTGGCTTCGCCTTGAAGGGGTACGGGTAACGCGACTCGACCGCGTCGTAGGCCTTGTTTGCAAAACCGTCCGCTTGAGAGATTATGGGAGCGAAACGGGTCTGCAAAGGCTCTGTATGCTTGATCGCTGATTTGGAAAGCTCCTTAGCGGCAGAATACGAGCCACACGTGTACGCGTTATTGGACAAGGCGCCGTCGATGGACTGGAGGGAAAAGGTGACAAGGGGAATGCTTCTTAGGCGGCTTAGAATGGTGAGCTCAGCGGATGGTTTGGTTTGTGTGGTGGTCGTGGTAGTGGTGGACATGGTGGTAGAAGGAAGAAAGGCGAAGCGCCACGCCTTGACGTCTTTTGCATTATAAGCTGCGCTTCGGTGACTTCATCGCATGTGATTATCTGGAATTAAAACGTCACGTGCTTTCGATCGCCCATTTCGAGGTCGACGGAAGTAGACGGGATGCCCGAGGGACGCCACGCATTTGTTATCGCTCCCCTTCTTTCGTGTATCAACTTAGATGCGACGGCATTCTTTCAGGTTCTCAGAACGTGTCCCTAAACATTCTATCGAGAACTTGGGCTTATCAATTCTCGAATCTCGCCCTACCCTTATCACTTATCGGACACAGCCACAACGTCAGTAATGCTTCCAGGGTACACAAGCGAGCTCGAGCACTGACTCTATATAGTGAGCTGTTGGCGTCGGGACTGATCGGGACTTGGCTAGCGATTTAAACTGCAATCATTTAAGCTTTCACATGCTTGGTCTTGGTATCCTATGATTCTCAGCTTCAGCATTGCGAAAATTGTTAATACATCACCATTAGCAGATGATAGCTATCCTTTAACCCCAAAGGACTTTCATGGTTACTGTAGCATCAATGTCAGGGCTCTGTCCATCTTGGCTGACCTATCCTGCCCTTGATGGTGAGAAAGATGTATCAATTATCTTAAACACACACACACACACATGTCATATTTATACATTTGGAGTAGAGTATCTACCTACTTTACCCACGCCTCTTAGCCCTCTGTATTGTGGAAACGGGCGGAAAGAACAGATTCAATCAAGTGTCTGGTGTACACAAATGAAAGCGCGCAGAAGAAGAGGATCTTTCCTCAAGGTTCGGTTTTCTCAGTTGGAACGCTATCAGCCCCCTTCTTGTCTTCCCCTTCTACCACGATATTAGGTTCACGTAAAGGACACCCACGCGGATCCGCATCCGAAATATCAGTCTCGTTTTGTGTCGTTCGGAAAGACAAAAAGTGGATTGGAGAGTTCACACGCTCTTTTCCAAGTTCGAGGTCCAGGTGCCTAAGCTGAGATTCTATCCATCGCGTGGAGAAACTTTGCTCTCCGAGGTGACCAAACTTGGTGTGACGGAAAACTTGGCACGCCATCATGTTAGTCAGCGTGATGTTGAAAATCGCGAACATGAGACGGTAGGAAAGCGGTCCCACCCAGGCGATGATTATGGTCACTATATTGCTGGTCACGGACACTCTGAGCGGTGTATCAGCAGATTGAGGAGCATGGGAAATACAAGTCTGGAAGCGGGCTTACAGATAGTAAACTTGTCCATCCTGAAGCAAGGCCCTCGAAAAAGCGGGAAGATATTCGCCAAGCACTATGGATTTGAAAATTGATCTCCTTCCACGACTAAGATTCCTTCGGGACAAAAGCCGCCATGATATAGCCAAGAATACAAATGTATCGTTGACTGCGAAGGCAATTGGGGCGGCACTTGCATACGATTTGAGTTCTGAGTTCATACAGTAATTGGTGGGGCCGAGGTGTATTGCGCTGGCAACAGTAACAATAGTTAGGGAGCTGATGAGAACCGCTAGACACAGAACTGCGAAGAAAGCCACAACATATTTATTTTGCTCGTAGAATGCACGCACGCGAAGGAAGAAGAGGAAGGCTGTTGAGGCGAATGTGATGTGATAAAAGACGCAGATAATCTTTTCTAGCACTTGGCAATCTGCTAGCTCCGCAGCTGAACCAATGTAAATGTCCTGAACGGGATATGCGAATATAACTGACTTGAAAAGATGACATTTGCTAGAACGTAAACCAGAATACTGATTCTGTGAAGAAAAACTAAGAGAAAAGTCTGGCCAGGGTAAGAGAGGGTGACCTCGAAATGAAATATACCACAGTCGGAGTAGCAATCTTCAATCTGAATAACAATTTAAAGTCACTGTCAACATGGATGAGAATATCCCAGATTAATGCCTACACGTATGTAAGGACCAGGACTAGATGAATGATATCATCGTATTAGAGGAAACTCACAGCTACGGATCCCACCATCACATAGACAGCAATAGTCGCTTGATACGCAGCCACTGGGTATAAGAAGGCCATTGGTGTCAACGGGTTCAGTTGTTGAGGTGGGTCTGTGAGGTTGACAGACATGATGGTGAGGTTTCACCAAATCAGGGGAGCAGGACTTTTCAGTATACATATTATATCTGATGCAAAGCGAGGTTACAATACCGAGCATCGGACATGTGGAGTATTTTTAAGATGAAAAGTACTGTTTAGTTGTTGATCATACACTGCCTAGTAGGCGATGATACACATGTTTCATCTCGTCTCGTGCCATTGTTCTCCCGCTTCTGCAATACTTTGCCTGATCAGAAAGGGGAGACAACTGAGAAAGCGTTAGAATTCTGACTGAGTGGATCAGCGAGTAAATATTCATATGATTGACTGAGACCCTGTTTTCTGGAACCGAAGTTAGTGAATCAAAAGGAAAAATAAAAAAAACAGTGCCTTATCCCATGAGAACAATCAATGTATGTGATTTGTGTTGTTGTCACAGATTGTCACATTTCAGATCTTATCTTCTCAACCCATACTCAAGTCTATAGCCTGCAGATCTGCATATAAAACAAGCTAGTGGCCTTTATTGTCCCAAGATCTACTTTTGTAGAACCGAGGTCTTTCCGATTCTACTGGCGGTCTAATTTGTCCGCATTTTTTGATGTAGCGATTCGGGATCCCGCTATGGAAATGGCTGGGAGAGCCTCCTCCACTCTGCGTAACGGGTCACAGTATAGTAACGATGTTTGTTCTAATCGGACAGGTAGTCCAACTGGTTCGTTGATGGCAATTCCGACGTGTTCCATTTTAGGCAAAACGTTACAGGTGATTCGTCGGTTGTTTCCGATAATCCCTCAGATTTTTTGATCGTGTCCTCAATTTCTGTACGATCAGCTAGTGTATTAATCCGACCGTGCCCTTCTGATATTCTTCCCTCATACACTGTTTTTCATTGTGTACTTCGCGATCCCTCATTCCGGACCATGGTCTGAAGTCGCGCCCGATCACACTTCCACCTGACATCACACGGAAAATCCGAAGTCACACTCCTTGAGTCAGAAAATTTGGCATCACAGCATGCGGGGACTACACGACAAAACGAATTTGTACGAGAAAATTGAGTTTAATCTGTACGATCCCATGGAAAAGCCCTTGGAAGCAGGCCAAGCATTCTACAATGCTGAGAGCGAGGTGCTAGCAGAATCTATATCGCGCGTCCAGCTGAGTCAGATGGGATGCCATGGCAACGTACCGGTCCTGTTTCAATCCTTCATGTAGCGACAATCCTCTGTGTCTTCCGAGTACCTTGAGCCTCTACAGGTCTCATACTCCTGTTCCTGCAAGCTTCTGCAGTAGTAATGGCCCTGACGTGGAAACCTAAACTGAGCCATACAATAATCGTACTCAGTTGGCTTCAACTTGTTACAGTTTCGCGACCGATCCCAACGAGACCGATACCTAACCATACATGCGTTATAGTACCTTTGCTTCTGTACAACACTAGAATCATTGAGCATCGACAGCCTGGTCAAATCATGAACATTCTTACAGTTTATAGTCTGCAGGGTTACAAAAAAAGTTGGATCCAAAAGAAAACTGTGGACGCGGTTGTACAAGACAGGAAATACTTACAGAGACTATCATCGGCATCTGCAGTGACACTGGTAATTGCTTGAGCGGGTGTGCTGATCGTGGGTGTGCCGTTGACATTAGTTTGAGTGGGCGTGCTGACACTTAGCCTCGTAGGTATGCCGGAGAGACTGACCTGAGTCTCAGCTTGACTGGGCGTGCCGACATTTACACTGGTTGGCGTGCTGATGACATCGACATCTTTACTCGTGCTGGTCAGGGTGGCAATGAGCTGAGTCTCTGCCAGAGTGGGCGTGACGACATTGGTGCTCGTAGGTATATCGACATTTATACTCGTGGGTGTGCCGATGACGTCGACGATTTCACTCGTGCTGGTCACAGTGACAATAAGCTGAGTCTCTGCCAGAGTGGGCGTGCTGACACTTAGACTCGTAGGTGTGCCGGTGACGCTGACCTGAGTCTCCACCTGACTGGGTGTGCCGACATTTACACTGATTGGCGTGCTGATGACATCGACATCTTTAGTCGTGCTGGTCAGGGTGACAATGAGCTGAGTCGTCGCCTGACTGGACGTGCTAATATTTATACTCGTTGGTGTGTTGGTAACATTGACCTGAGTGGGTGTGCTGACAATCGTACTTGTAGGCGTGTCGGTGACATTGACGAGAGTATCCACCTTGGTGGGTGTGCCGACATTCGTACTAGAAGTGCCATGGACATTGACCTGAGTGGGTGTGCCGACATTTGTACTCGATGTGTCGGGGACATTCACCTGAGTGGGTGTGCCGACATTTGTACTTGATGTGCCGGGGACATTGACCTGAGTGGGTGTGCCGACATTTGTACTCGATGTGCCGGGGACATTGACCTGAGTGGGTATGCTGACATTCGTACTCGATGTGCCAGGGACATTGACCTGAGTGGGTGTGCCCACATTCATACTCATAGGCATGCTGGATGCAACAACACTTTTACTCGTGGACGTGCCAACATTTGTACTGCTGGCACTGCCAACTGCATGGAACAGAAAGAATCAAATTAAATCCAAAATCGTTGACATGGTTGAATGCAAATACTTACGGACAAGAGTAGCGCTAATCACACCTGCATCCAATTTGATGGTAGACACGCCTAAAAGGCCATGGGAGACAGTGGCAAGGGTGGCGAAGACAAACAGAGAACCAGTACGGACGGTACGCATTGTACCAGGTTTTGGTTATGTGGTGGTGATTCAGAGAGCGTGTCGCTCAAGAAAAAGCAAAGGATGTGGCTCGGGCAGCAGCTGAATTCTGAGCCGATGGAGAAAAAGAGTTCCAGACAGGTCAGGCTTTATATATAGAACATTTGAACAAAGCTTACACTCGAACAAACTGTAAAAAAAATTCTGACCCTCTTGAATCGAGCCTATGATAGGCCACTCATCGATACTCAAGCGTGAACCGGTTTTTTTCCCACCCCGAACATGCATGCATGACATACCTTTCTCAGCATTCCTTTGAAGCATAGAAAAAGTGCAAAATATTCCGCGATCGCTCCTTGAATGATGATTTGCATTGTTTCGGGAGCTGATTCTACCATAATCAACATCGTCACATTATGTCGTATCTGCAGATTAAGAGTTCCACAATATTCAGATGATCCTCGTCCTCACGAACTTCCAGTTTGGGCTTGTATACTCGAGAAGAAGACCTTTTTATTGCACCAACTGGTTCAGGCAAGAACCTATATCCCTATGTTCATTACCTTCTGGATCATCTTGTTGAAGGCAATCCAAACCTTCAAAAAAAAGCCGGTATGGGGCGTTGCTCCAGTACTTGAGCTCAGTAGTAGCTACGCAAGTACGAACTTGAAACTCAAAGTCGGGACACTATGGAATCATTTGACTAAGCAGGAGAAGTGATTGCTTGGTTGCTCTAATGCAGAACATTCCGGGATACCAGATTGACAGCCATATGATGATTACAGGATATGCATGTTCAACATGACAATTTTAGCGTAAACTTAAATTGCCAGGTGGAATGGTATGTTGGCGATACTCTGCGGATGGCAGTATTTGCGTACGTAAGTAAGATCCATCAGCTGCCCAAATGGAAGCTTTTCCATCTAATTAAACACTATTTGCTGATGTCGGGCTTCACGTTCAATGGACATGAGTTCTTCTCTCTTCTCTGGGCTTCTCAGCCTAGTGGGAACAGATAGCATAAAAATGCCGACAGAGACCAGTGAGTCGATTTCCTTCTGGTTCTGGGTATCAGTACACGACCCCGGCGAGTTTTCCAATAACATGACGGCGTGAAGGAGTCTGGTTCTCTGGGAATGAGCATTGCGTGTGCGAGCGCGATTATCTCCGTCTTATCTGTACTAATTCGGATTAAGGAACCTCATACATATATCAGATATCTTGTCATCTGATATCATCGGTCTGTTTTAAGAGACTGTCGCAATCTTACATGGTGCGGATGCCATGATGGCAGAAACCTTTTACCTGAGGGTGGTTTGGAGATATATTTATTACTGGTGCTGGAACCTATTTCACCCCATTCCGTCAAGTTTTCTCAATTTGAGCTGACAAACTTTAACTTGACACAGGCTTCTACCGACCATATCGATGTCGGCACAGAATATGCAGTGACCACCAATCTGGCTGTCTGTCACAGAAGGCCTTCTACATATTATCACCAAAGTCTCGCAGCCCATCCATCAAACAGGACAAGTGTTCCTTGATTAGTACTCTTTCAGCTGAAGCTGTTGCTCCACACAAGGCTTCCGGCGGCAAACCACTACAATACTGATTTGGCTATATGTATCCCGGCGGCAAACCACTACAATACTGATTTGGCTACATGTATCCCAAGCTATTCCTTGTGCAAAGTTTGGAAGCCCAGTACGTGTAATGTCTACGCTTCTTCGGAACCTCGAGGAAACCTTGTTGGTTTTGGCGATCTCGATTCCTTCCTCCTTTCGCACTTTAAGGAGGTAAGAGCCCGCTCAATACTCCTTAATTGACGGCAAGAATCCATATATAAAGTGTACCTGAGGGTGAAGATGTCAGTTGACCTCCTGATCTTCCACACATAACTAAGGATGTCACCTCCAGCCAAGCAGGAAATTCCAGACGGCGGTTTCAACGCATGGAGCACGGTAGCTGGCTCGTATGTCTCGTCAGCTCTGAAAAAAAAACTGTAAAACTAATACCTTCCAGCTGGTTCATGATGACCGCCACACTGGGGTCTGTATTCCTAAAACGAAAGAAATTCAGATAACCATGTTTACTTGAAATTACAGCTATCTATACTCATTCGGAGTCTATCAAGGTAAGACTATTGCTTGAGCTGTTCCACTGGATGCTGTATCCTTTGACTCAGATTTCTACACTCGAGTATTCTTGTCCAACAGCACCCCAAGCAAGATCGGGTAAGTTGAACGTGCAATAAACAAAAATAATTTCCAACTGGTGTACGCACATTATTAGGTGGATCGGTAGCCTCCAGCTAACGATGCCTTTCGCGTTGGGAGTCGTCTCCGGTAAACTTTTCGACAAAGGTTATTTCCGCTTCCTGGTCATCACTGGTTCTGTCATCTTCAGCTTTTCGTAAGCACATGGTGACTGACCTATTACTGCTTTAATAAAAGTCGATGTTATTAGGCTCTTCATGCTTTCGTTATGCCGGCCTCAGCAATTCTATCAGGTGGGTTTTCCAGATGATACAAATAATATGCTATCCAACTTCAAGTTCATATCTTAGGTGTTTCTTGCGCAAGGTGTAGGAATGGGTATTGGACTTGGACTCACGTTTGTGCCGTCTGTCAGTATCCTGATGATGCACTTTGAGCGGCGCAAGGCACTCGCCTCTGGAATTGCCCTCAGCGGGGGTTCTATCGGCGCCGTTATCTTCCCTATCAGTTGAGTGAACAGCATAGCGAATGGAATATTGATCCGACCTGATTCCCTAGTGTTGAAGTCGGTCGCTTTCGTTTGCTTAAAAGTGGTTAAAAATATCTAATCCGTCTTCAGTAACTTGATTGGCGATGTGGGATTCCCTCAGGCTGTACGCGCAACGGCATATCTTGTCTTGGCATGCCTTGTCATAGCGAATGTGCTCATGAGAAACAATCCTGCGGTTTATGACCTGCGAGCCAAGGCACCACCACCCAACGTTCTCGGCCTCTTGTCTGATGTTCCATACATAATGAGTATCCTCGGGTGCGTGGATCAGCAACTACTAACCCTGTCTGACTTGGCAGAAATGGCAACAGCTGCCTCCTCTCCTTCTTTGGTGTCTACTTCCCAGGTGCACTCAACTTCTTGCCTCCTACTCGATTAAATCTAAGTTTTTTCTTGTGCTAGTGTTTTATCTTCAGTTATATGCCATTCAACATGGAGTCGGACAAACCATCGCTTTCTACTCTGTATTGTTTCTGCATTAGGGCATGTTGGCCAGCTGACTGAACACATTTCCTTTCTCCTAGCTAGCGATTATTAATGCCGCCAGCACAGTCGGCCGGATTGTCGGAAACTATCTAGCAGATCGTTTCGGTCCTTGGAATCTTCAGGCTCCCTGTGCGATCATCGTCGGGGCACTCGTCTGGGCAGTCCTAGGAGTGTACGTCGGGCTTGACCAACTTACTATCCAGATTATTTTAAAACTTGGACAGGCACGACAATTCGACTCTGATAGTTATCAGCATCCTCTTTGGCCTCGTCTCCGGTGCCGGTGAGGTTTGAGTACCTGGCCTCGAATAGTTCCTAAAGAACAGACAACAATACAGGACTCTCTTTGAGTGTCGTAGGCTTTGCTTCGATGGCTCGCAATCCGTCAGAATCAGGGTAAGCAAACCCAAGCCAAGCACTCTCTGGAGCGAATCTCCAATAGCTCACGGACGAAAAAATTCTCAGCGCCCGTACTGGTCTGGCGCTGGCGATAGCAAGCTTTGGCTGTCTTGGGTCGAGCCCAGTACAAGGCGCCCTGCTTACACACCATTTCATTTGGATCAGGCCAGCCGCGTTCTCAGGGGTGAGCTTCCCAGTTTCTTTATAGCCGAAAAACGAAAGCTGATTTTTTTCTTTTCTTTGGCAGACAATGATATTTTGCGGCAGCGTCTGCTTTTTCGTTACGAGAATGCTCTTGGCCATACGCCGTGGTACAAATAAAGTGTGAACAGACAGACGTATTGTATCTTACTTCATACGCTACAAGAAGTAACACCTGTCTTTGATCTGTTTGATCTGATAAGTTTATCAAGTTGTACTTACGGAATGTACCCACTCGGGGCAGGGTCACGTATGGCGCCTAGTAGAGAAAATCCACGAGAGAAGGAAAGTAACGTTCAGCAAACCATCGCTAGGAGAAATACTAGGCTGTGCTATGATTAAAAGGGAAACGAGCCCTACAGGTAGTCGCACCGGTTCAAACAGATTTTCTACAATAGTGGTTTCGGAAGCGGCTCACATTATCTGGAAGACAAGGTGCACATGGAGAATTTCAGACGAATCAGACCCAGAAAAAGCTCCGGAACGTAAGGCCATTGAGAATAAGGTCGTCGCCGCTATTGCAAGGCGGATAAAAATTGATTGCCTAGCCACAAATTCACAGAGATACGGTAAGAAGGCGATTGATGCTAGGCTAGTAAAAGATACTTGGAAACACATCTTACCGAATGAGAATAATCCCACAACGTCATGGAGAAGAATTACCGAGGTTTTAGTGGGTATTGGGTAATCCCGGAGTCCCACACTGTGTGCGTAAAGGCATTTCCTTCGGCGTGGCTCATGACACTTGGACATTGTTATATACTTGGGGGTCTCCCCCATCTACCCTGGCTATAGAGGTTGACCATTGTGAACTGTCTATAAACCAACTGTGGTACCACGAAAAAAAAAAAAAAAAAAATAAGTTTATCAAGTTGTCACCATTCAATTTTGAGAGTCTACATCAGGCAAGCCTCCGCTCAACCAGGATCATCGCATGGCCGATCATCTGCCCAAATCACAAGATTTGGCACCGAACCATGCCTGACTGCTAAGCGCGAACTACTTGTTTCACGCCTCTCTTACGGAATAGCAAGAAACGAGATGGTCCATACAAAGCGGATACAGTTGTAAGGTCCTCAGTGTCGGTACGTCGGCGCGACAACACCATCAACCTCAATACTATTTTCTCCTCATATCTCTTTTCAAATAATTATCTTTACATGATATATCCTGACGCAATGACTCGATTGTTGTGGGATATGACTTTCCATGACATTTGAAAAAAAAAAAAACAACGCTTATCATTCAATGTGCCAAACTTCAGGTATGGAAGTACGTGTCAAAGGGCTAGAGCGAGAAGAGCTGACCGCGGAGGAAGCGGAGATAGCGATAAAGGCTGACTCTGATGAAAGAGGGACGCACCAAAACGGCTGTCAATTCGGATTTTGAAACGGGCCTGTGACAGTACTTGCAAACTTGTAATCACATACATAATTTATGCTATGCACCGCACCGCACCTCGCGAACCGAGGAATGTCATCGTCAAACTTACTCAGGCTTTTTCAATCTGGACGAGGAATGTTTGCATGATCTGGTCAGCGAGAGGGATCGTCGCGTTAGATGGTGCACGACGCTCCCAACGCACCTCAGTCGACAACGCACCTCAGTTGACAACGCTGTGGTTGAAACAAACAGATTTCAGATTTCAGATTGTAGTACACAACGTTAACCAAACTGCGCCATGCAACCATGTGTGAGAGGCGTACGTATCTTTGTGTTTGGAGTATTTAAAAACACTGTTAGTTGAGCCTGGCATGTTAATTTTATGGCATTTTCCTCGTGTTCATAAAACAAACGGTGTGGCCCTGAGCCATCTTTAGAACATCCCCCAGAGTCGTGGGATAACCATGCGATGGATGAAGACCAGCGGGGTGTAGTGTGATTCCAGATTGGGGAATCGTACCTCGACATGTACTCAAGGTCCTTACCCTCTTGTATATCCTAGTTGCTTCACCAGCGTGCACTGTTGATCTCTAGCTTATGTGGATTTGTTTTGTCTGGTCAGTGTGCGTCTTGAAGATTCCAAGATTAATCCGTGTTCTGCGAGGTTAACTCTGGTAGGATAAAATAGGTACATTGATACAAATACATGAGGAGCAACAAAGAGATCGTGACACATCATTAGAAAGTCATGGCTCGACAACATCATCCTAAAATAAAAACCACTCACAGCCACCTACTCTGCTTCTGTTTCTCCAAGTCCGTCAGAGGGACATACTACACTTATCAGCACGAAATACCTCGATGTCGAGACGAACACTCACGGACACGCCCATAACCTCTGTCTCAGTCACCTTGCCGTCTTTATCCTTGTCAACATGAATGATAGACTGACTATAGGTGCCAACGGGGATAAACATCCTGCCTGGGCTTGCGAGTTGCTGGACAAGTTCAGACGGGGTGGTGGGTGCTGCGGCACCGACGTGTATGGCGTCATAGGGGCCTGGATTATACCCAT
>QFEW01023446.1:0-19923 GCA_003316525.1 Termitomyces eurrhizus
AATTTCGAGGACAAAATGCGCGCCAAAGCAGGTAGTAAAACCTCAGTCTACTAAAGTAGACCTCGGAATCAGGTTGGCAAAGACCAATATATCACTCTGCACAACTATGTAAGTTGTTTCGGATCATACTAGTAGTTATGTATTATTTTGCACGCTGCCACAGGCAAAGCGTCTTGAATCAACAATGAGCATACAGAACTACTTCCTCTCGAAAGTGACAAATTGAATGGGAAACACTTTATCCATTCAAGGAGGAGGCAATTTTTTTCCCTCAAAGAGTATATCCGATCGGAGGAGTGGCGTCAAATAAATCGTGCCGTTCGGCATAGCAAACATTATAACAGCACCATTCACTAAAAATTGTGAGTGCAGGTACACGAGTCCTTGCCTTTGGGATTTTTCAGAAATTGAACTGCAAAAGCTAGGAATTTCCAATAACCATTATAATGATGGCTGCTACGAGACAACTAGTTATAGATATATGCTATTAATACTGATCCAGGCTAATAGAATAAAGGATGTATGTAAATCTCTAGGGTGTTAAATACTAAATATTAATAAAAATGCCTGTGAGCATACACTTAGCTATAATTATAGAGGAGACGGATATCAGAATATTAACACAACAACAAGGCATACGAAGGTTCATTGCGATTATTCCCAGACTTCCGGTGAGAAATAGCTGGTGAGTTCCCATTCATAATTTTTCTTCAAAGCGAAGGTCACATAAGTGTGAATTCCGGGTTTGTCTTGGAGACAGCGGTGATTACTAAAATTCTGTATTAGATAGATTCAATGAGGAAACTCCAAAAACTTACTAAGCAGCAGAAACTTCTTTTGCAACCCAACCGTGATCGTGATGTCCCCGCCCAGCAATGGCGTAAAATTTTTCCAGGGCTTTGGCGATCACCAAATCATTCGCGCAATACCGCCTGTTTAACAAGTCAATCAACGCGTTAGGAATAGATATCCATGAAACACGGACGAGACGGGTAAGTACACCTTGGGTAGGATCATTTCACTACCAGGAACGAGAGAATAGTAATATAGAAGCCCTCCGGTAGGATGGTCGGCACTTCTGCGATGATAGGTGTCGTCATGATTAGCCCGGAGTCTGAGGCCTTCATCAAGGTCGCGATTGCTCCTAGAATGCGCAAAAGGAAACAGGAGGTTCCACAGCGTCTCCAAGCAGGACAACACAGGGCCCATTTTGGGGGAATCGAGTCTCCCAGCGAGGGTGAACGCGTGCCGCGCATCGTACCAGGAGGTTCCGCGTGACGGGCGACAGTACATCTATGAAGCGAATGATGACGATTTCGACCAGAACTGGATAAATATTATATACCTTTAGGCGATTCGCCTTGTTGGATACACAGTCCATCGAGAGAATCTGGAATTTGGGCTTGAAAAGCATGTTTGACTCCTCTGAGTATGATATCATCATATTTAGTGATTTAATCAAAGCTGGATTGAGGGTCATAAGGAGGGAACGCAAAGGTTTGTAATCAACGTCCCAAAGCCGCATACTTGGGTTGACTGAGACATCAAAACGTCGACGCGTGCAGGGAATATAGTATGTCTTTAGTACAATCTCTCCCGATCGTGTAAAATCAAATCCTTTAAAGGCTTAATCATAGAAAGTCGCTGTCAGGGCAGAAACCACGCTTACCAACAAAGAAGCGTTTCGTGTCATCTTCATCTGTCCCGGAATAGAGGAATCGTTCCGTGATCATTGACCAGTCCAATACCCCCTTCTCGCACTTCACAAGGCCAAGACCGCCTTTTGGAGACGTGAGATACCTGAGAACCTCAGGTCCTCGCAATAGCTTTCCTGTACGAGGATCTCTGAAATTATATCAGTACCTGACCAAATAAGATTCTATATAGACAAAATTACATGGGCTCTATGGCAAATCGCACCTGTCGGCATGCGTTGCCATCTTCGGACTTCATGTTACTGGGAGTTGTCCAGCTTAATTCCACTGGGCTACCGTCGAATGTCATGTAGGATGCAGCACCATTGATTTCGAGAGGACCCATCATTCCGAGTACGCGCGCATAAACGAAGGTGAGAAAGGTTACTTGTAAGGACATCGGGAATTGTGCCGCTTCTAGCATCGAAGCAAACGGTCTCCCGAGCTTGCGCCAGAAAAACATGGACTGAGTCGATCGGTGTGGAAGTATCTTTACAAAGATTAGTTAAGGCTACAACTGCAGGCCCACGAAAAACCTTACTTTGTCAAGCTCATCATAGATCGCGAGTCCAGTGATATCATTCAACGTATTTGGTGAATCAAATTCGAAATCTGGACCCAAGACTAAGGACGCAGCCGTTTTGACATAGTCACCACGTTTTTTTTTCACGCGCGAAGTCGAAGTTGTGTTTTGAGGATCGACTTGTGCTGTCGAAGTATCAATGTCAATAGTGATGACGGTGGTGAATAGGTTCACGCACAGAAGAAGCGCGGATCATCGACGAGAGATTCCAAATACGAAGAGATGGCCATTTTGAAGACGTGAAGGGGATTGGAGTGATACTCAAACTTTTGTCGAAAGCATACATTTTAAGCTCGGCCAGAGTGCCTATTCTCGGCCTAGCCGGAAACGTTCCAAATCATGGCATATTCCCAGATATTGCTTGAATGCATCAGGGAAGAGATCCAAGGGTTGTTTCCGTGCAGAGGGATTCGCGGGAGTAAGATCTCGGTTGCCACAGATTGGCACTGACATACAGAATACAGGAATAGATCTCTCCATTAGATCCGGTTGTTCACCATAGCGGTATGAGAACTAAAACCAACTTATGTTGGTAGAAAACTGACAAATGTTCAACATTCAATCTTCGCAGGGAATGGACACAGTGGCGAAGTTTCCTACTTTTCTTGATCGGTCTAATTCAATGTGACGTAGCCCGGGTCCGCTTGTTCGCACTCGCCGTAGGGCTGTACCAGTTGTACGCAATCGGCGGCGATTTTCGCGTCAACTATAGGAAGATGGTCAGCTATATCTCAAGATCTCAGTGTCACAGAAGCCGGGAAACATTAACCTTCTGTGTGCCTGTGACTTATGTACTCGTTTTCAATAATCGATCATTGACAAGGCAGTATACCAATCGTAAGTAGGTATGGAACCAGATCAAATGTCACCCGTTGTGAGATTCCTTCCGAATACAGATGCTCAGGCTTCGGGGACTGTGTAAAGAGATCGATGAAATTTGTCTATCCAGGAATGTCATTGATCTGAAATGCTACAGGTCATCGGGACGAGTATGAGTTCCATTTACTGATTGAAAATTTGAACGGGCAATAGTTGTAAAAGGGAACTGGAGCAAAACTTGGAAGACACAGGTACAATGGTTTTCTCCACAAGAGATCGCACTGCCTTTTGATGCATGAGCGGAACCGATGAACGTGACAGCAACGTGGGTTCAACGGGAACAAATTGAGCAAGCAAGCTTCAAAGTTGAAACGACTACTTACTTATGAGCGAAAGTGTGAGCGACGTTCTAGTAAAGGCAACATCAAACTATAGCAACCCTCACAGTTTCGGCATTTGCTAGCGCTGATTTCGCGCGGTACCATCGGATAACTTGTCCCTCTATTTGTGTCTGATTACACTTGTGGTCCCCTGTCATTTTTTGGAAGCCGAATTTGATCGGGCGGGTCCAAACATTTTGGCAAGCAGGAATTGAACATACTAGAACTCACTGGTGCAGGGGTTTCGAATATTCATCAAAATATTCACCGATCAGGTCTGTGTTCAGCCTAGTCAATGCCCATACAAGCCAAGGAAAGGATTCCAGCCCCGCATACACGTTTAAGAGATCGACTTGCTTTTTTTCACGAACGGAGAAAAGATAGTGGCAGTTCGCCTGCACAACACCATGTGTCCAGTGTCTAAGTTTTATGATCGCTCCATATGTCATCAGCACTGGATAATACATGTAAGTAACACCAAGCTCTGAAACAGACACTTAGAACTTGGGGATACACTTCAGATAGAGCGGAAGCGAAACCTGATTCTCACAATCTTTTTAGCTTAACTGAATTGGCTTCGGGGTGACACCCAGTCAGGGAACTTAAAACCTAGTCGAGACAAATAAATGATCATCCGCAGCAATACTTATGAAATCTAACCTTAGAACATTGTGATTGTCGTTTTGATTGTCAATATTATCCATTTGACGTGGCCGAAGCCAAGATTGTTGTCGGTATATGTGAGAACACAAACGGTGTTCATAGGACAGGGCGTACAATTGACATTATCCTCTTCATGTATATGCTTAAATTAAAATGCACAAATTTTGTTTGACCGTTGAATTATTTTTCATTGAGTAAAGGAGTGAATGAACTAACTAGTCACTAGAAGTTCGAACGCGCTTCAGTGGTCTGCACACGGACGGGGAGCGAAAAAATGATAAGATACTATGCCTGCAGCCAAAGCGGCAAGCGTGGACGATTTTAACGAGACCGACGAACGATATCCTGGGAAGTACCAGAGCAGGAAGCCAGATAGGAAATTCCTTGCAAGCGCTAATCTCCAACGTTACTGTAATTGAAGCATGACAGAGGATGGTAGTTGGATTTCTCTGCGACCTCATGTTGTATACGCTATCTCCTATTAGGCTTTGTACGCATTCGAATAGTTGTTCATAGACCAAATCAAGGTCGTCCTGACACCTATAACTAGCCTCCTGTCGGAGAAGATGTGTATCATCTATCTCAGTACGAACGAGAAGAATCACGTATGGTCGCTCAGATCCGCCGATTCCAAGCCTTACAGGAGATTCTCGTACAAGGTTCAGGTTCAAGTTGGGTTGGACAGGTCGTGGGTGAATAGTCGATACACCTGAGGAAATTCATTATTCGCTCGACTTGCGACGTCGTAGATCGTCCATTCGGATAAATGCAAAATTGATTTCGGTCTAGTGCTGACAAAAATGAATGTGTGGCAGCTGTGACTCAGAATGACGGTGAATGACTCTTTCCAAGAGGGGTCGTGTGTATCTTCACTCTCCAACAAATATATCTGTACATAGTATGATTTGCAGTCAATACTTTGTGACATACCGGGGGGCGGGGCTGGACAAAGTGTGCCTAAGTGGCAAGCATCACGTGATGGAACGTTTGAGGAGAGGGAAGACGAGAGTTACTGGACACTACAATGAGCTTGTATCCAATCTTGCCCTCGCGACCTTTCGCGCCCCACATACCCATAATTTGTCCTAATACCAAATGTAACGCTCATCTTGAGTTTGCCGTCCCGTTACCCTATCCTCGCCCTGGCACTCTTCTTCAAATTCGCTGTTTCGCCTGTCAAACGGTTATTTCGCATGCATTCTATACAGGCCAAGTGCTCTCATCAGTCAATCACGCCGCAAGTTCCAATCACAACAATGCACAGGGACCAATTTCAAGCGAAAGCGGGCCACAGCCACGTCGCGGGCGCAAAATCGGCACCCAGGAGCGCCCATTGGAGACTGGATACTATGACATCTTGGGTGTAGCCATTGATGCTACAACTGACGACATCAAGAAGGCCTATAGTTCGTGTTATTCCAGACTACGATTTACATCTTTATATACCATCCTTAGGACGTCTTGCAATCAAACACCATCCGGACAAGAATCCCGACGACCCGCATGCAGAGGAGCGTTTTAAACAAATAGCGATAGCATATCAAACACTGTCTGATGAAACTCTTCGTAGAAAGTACAATGAGTTTGGGCCAAAGGAAAGCGCACCAGAGGGAGGCTTCGTCGATCCCGAGGAGGTCTTTGGTGCCATCTTTGGTGGGGATCGATTTACGCCCATAATTGGCCACATCAGTCTGGCAAAGGATATGAAAGCAGCCTTGCAGGAGGCAGACGAGGCAGATAGTGAAGAAGATGTCAAAAGGGTCAGGGACGCCAAGGGGCGAGAGATTCTGACCGAAGAAGAGAAAGCACAAAAGGAAGAGAAAGAGCGTAAAAAGGCCGTTGAGGTGCGTTTGTCCTGTATTTAGATGAAGCTGAACTCAACGGTTCTAGCAGAAAGCGGCAGCGCGGAAGGAACGTGTTCAAAAGCTAGTCGAAAATCTTGAAAGAAAACTTGGAATTTTTACGGAATCAGCTGCGGGGCCAACTGATTTAGACGTGACCACAAGTTGGCGAACAATTTGTGAGCTTGAGGCAGAGTGGGCGCATTTCCTTCATTGTATATACTACCCTGACTTTAGACTGCAGGGAACTAAAGCGCGAATCGTATGGTCTTGAGCTTTTACATGCCGTCGGCTTTGTCTATTCAGCTAAGGCAAGGCACTATCTTGCGACTAACCAGACCTTTTTGGGTGTAGGAGGATGGATACATAACGTTCAAGGCAAATACCATGTTTTTAGTGAAACGTGAGTCTCGTTGACAGGTAGTATTCACCCCGTTATTCACACGGCCTCTGCGGCCTCTTCGCTAGTGTGTCAACTTTGAGATCAGCTATCGAACTCAAATCAGTTTTTGACCAAATTCAGGCAGCTGAGAAGGCAGGTAATCTTAGTCCAGAGGAGAAGAAGAAGCTCGAAGAACAGGCCGCCGAAAAGGGTCTACAGGCTCTCTTTAAGGTAAATAATCCTTCTTTCCTTATGGCTCTGCTAGATTTATCACGGTTACATCATCAGGGAACGAAACTTGAAATTGAATCAGTGCTACGTGAAACATGTGATAAGGTGCTTGAAGACCCCAGTATAACTCGTGATAAAGCACAGTTGCGTGCCGTCGCACTCCAAGTGCTCGGCGAAGCTTTCATGGCGGCACGCAAGGATGATGTACCAAATGAAGAGAGCGAGTACGTGAAAGTCGAAACAAAGAATAGTCGTGCGCGCGAGAACCGATAGAATCCCTCCTGACGTTGGTCAGATTCCGGCATGCTATTCTTCCTGCTTGATCTCACACGTATTGCACACTACTAGAGCCTGATACACTTTACGATCATGCAACCTCACTGAAACCATCCCCTACATAATCTACAACCTAGCACTTGTATTTGATAATCTGCACTACTCATCACATACACATACGCCTTCCGGCCCCTCCTGGGCTTTAACTGCTACGAAGTTTGCGCCGGTCCTTGTTTCGCGGTCTCGGCAGGCATTGGCTCAGGAGTTGATACTGTTACAACGGAGTCCTGAACAGTTCTAACCGCAGGGGTCTGGACACTCTTGCCCTTGCCAGGTGGAGGTGGATGGTAAACCTTTTCCTGTAAGAAGGTAATCAAACGAAGACAACACTCAGGATAGAACTCTCATGCAGAGTCGGTGAACGCACCTTCTTCTTCTTTGCGGGCTTCGCATTAGGATCAGGATAAGCAAGCTTCTCTATCTTTTGCCACTCCTCATCTGCCCGGAACGCCGTCCTAATTGGTTCCAACAAGTTGTTGATTGCAGCAGCGACTGAAGATTTTAGGTCTTTTGGATGCAATGCTTTTGAAGCAAAATCGGCCTTCAATTCTGCGAATGACTTGTAATGCATCGAGCCCCCGAACTTCTCGTCTCGTTCGATGCTGAAAACCGTTCCATCAGGCGCGCCGTCTGCAATAAACGGCTTTTGGTCACCGGTACCCTGCTCTAAGATTTTGTCACCCTTCAGGCGCGAAATGCGCAACTCGCTTATAGGAATCAGCACAGCTTCAATGAAGGATAGCACGCCGTTCTCCTCTGTGTTGCCCTCTTCACAGAAGGCAAGCTTGATCTTTTTCCGAACAACCTCGGGAGCGTCAAGGAAGTCAATCTTGGAATTAGGGTCGGAGGAAGACATTTTTCCACCTGCAAGGCCAGGAACCATTGCATTCATTAGATGTGCGCGTTTGCGGTAACCCAGCCGTGGTAGGTAAAGTTCAGCGAATGTGAAAATCTTGCGCTGTAACCAAATTATAGTGAATAGCTTCCAGCAGATTTAAGATGACACACTTGATCTACGCCGCCGAACTGAAAATCAACGTCAAGATACTGCTCATCAAGAGCTTGAAGGCCAGGGTATAATAAACCACTAAGCAAAGGGCTCTCAACTTGCTTCACAACCTCTGCACCAGCCTTTTTAGCGTCATGCTCCGTCACAGTAGCGCAGAGCCTGTAATTGTCTAGGTTGTACTCCTTGGTGAGCTGGTACGACGAGCCTTCGACAAAATGCAACTTTGACGTTGGAATCCCTAATGATTTGAATACAGCTGTCAAGAGGTACTGATAGTATTTCGTCCGATGCCCGACAAGCTCCAGGGGCGCCTTGAGGTTATCAAGGAACGCGTGCACATCTTTCCGGAAGATATTTAGAATGTGAATTTTGCAGATCAGATTGAGCGGGCTTACCTGCCAGCAGAACCTTAACCTGATACGATGTACATTAAAACAGTCAGAACACAAATTGAAAAGGAGGCGTTGGGCAGAAGGAATAATCACATACTTCAACATCTGCACGCAGGAAGTCCGCAATCTTCGTTAAAGGCACAAAGTATCCGATGTGCGCTGCGTTACGATACAGCTATTAAATCCCATTGTAACGACAAACATCTGTCTAGTACTCACGTCGTCCAGTGGGAGCTGTGCCTATATAAGAGGCGCTGTCAGACATTATCGTGAGCTAAAAGAGATCACAACGCGCCCCAATAGCACTTTGGCGTCCGCCCTTCCGCCAAGATAGCTTTGATAGAGTCCCCGCCAAGCACCTCCTGCAGTCTTCTAGTGATCAGCTCAAACTTCTCCTCAGTCGCCATCGCCGACATCGTTGGTCGCTCGTGTGGTGAAAGTAGTAGTAGAAAGTTTTATCACCGTCCAGTCCAGATCAATTCAAGATCAAAAGATCGGCCTCTGATCCAAACAAATATATTGCAAGCCACGTGCACAATATGAGTCAACGAGCGCTGCGATGATTGGCCATGGAATGGATAGATAGATAGCGTTTAATCAATCGTACGGCTTTGAGTTGAGCGAGCGGCCCCCTTTTTTCATTTCGAGAGTGAACTGGAACGCGAAGGCTGAATATCTGCAACTAACTATATGTAAGTACAGTTGACTAATGCATGCAATCGGTACCACCCAAAAACCTATGCATTATGAGAGTCATGCACCGCCAAATATGTCACAAAGTGTCTGTACTTTTGCAGAGTCAACGCGGCAGCTGTCAAGCTGATTAAGCTCGCCAACCCTGCGTTATGACCGATGTCACGTGAGAATGGTCACAAAGTTTTCCAGAATCATCCTGTCCCAATCGTTCGAAAAGCTCTGCCACCTCGGACTTTTGAAAATTCTGCGATGACTGCAACTCCCCGCGACAATCCATATCTCGCGCACTTACCTCCTTCAGAGAGGGGCGCAGGCGCTTCTGGATCTAATCCAGTCAGTAAAGAGCCTCTGTTTGGTTTCATGCCTCGAAGAGTGAAGGGAGAACAAGTGCGCAAAGCAATGGTATGTTTTAGAGTTTTCCATCTCTTCAATGCAAGGTCTAAATGTCCAATTTTCTCGCAGGAACACGACATCAATCCTTTTACGAAGCAACCTCTCTCGGGCCAATACAAAAAAATATTGGAAGCTAGAAAAAAGCTTCCTGTGTACGCTAAGATGGATGAGTTCTTCCAGATGGTGCGTGATCGATTGTGAAAATTATGGAGGAGGGTTGAGTTCTACTTCCTTCAGGGATGGCGCCGCCCTCCTTGTGCAGAGAAATCAACTGACGACCCGGCGTAGTTCAGCGAAAATCAGATCATTGTTATGGTTGGTGAAACGGGCTCAGGGAAAACGACACAGTATGTTCTCTTGCTCTGTGTCCAAGTGGTCATACCTCATCTTCCCTGTAGAATACCGCAATTCGTGGCGTACTCAGATCTACCACATACCCGAGGCAAACTAGTTGCATGTACGCAGCCAAGGCGAGTGGCTGCAATGTCAGTTGCCAAGCGTGTTGCGGACGAGATGGATGTCCAGTTAGGTCGCCATGTCGGCTATTCGATCCGGTTTGAAGATATGACAGAGCCTGGGACGACGTTTCTCAAATATATGACGGACGGAATGCTTTTGCGTGAGGCCATGAATGACCCAGATCTTACGCGATACTCTACGATTATTCTCGACGAAGCGCACGAGCGTACACTTGCAACTGATATCCTTATGGGCCTGCTTAAATCACTTGCCAAACGCCGTTCAGATCTTAAAATCATTATCATGTCTGCCACCCTTGATGCTCTCAAATTCCAAAAATATTTTGGCCTTACTTCCGGTTCCGCTGCGCCACTCTTCAAAGTACCCGGTCGTACCCATCCTGTCGAAGTTTTCTACACACAAGAACCAGAACCAGACTACGTCGAGGCTGCCATCAGAACGGTATTAATGATTCACCGTGCGGAAGAACCGGGTGATGTCCTTCTTTTCCTCACTGGTGAGGAAGAGATTGAAGACGCGTGCCGGAAGATTAAGCTCGAGGCAGATGACTTGATCAACCAGGATCCGGAATCTGTTGGTCCCCTGACCTGTATACCCCTTTACTCGTCGCTCCCTCCCCAGCAACAACAGCGCATATTTGACCCGCCCCCTTCTTCACGACCCGATGGTCCACCAGGGCGCAAAGTAGTCGTGTCGACAAACATCGCGGAGACATCGTTGACAATTGATGGAATTGTTTACGTGGTTGATCCTGGCTTCTCGAAACAGAAAGTGTATAACCCGAGAATTCGCGTGGAGAGTCTTCTGGTCAGTCCAATCTCAAAGGCTTCCGCGCAGCAAAGGGCAGGACGTGCAGGACGGACGAGGCCAGGGAAATGCTTTAGGCTTTATACAGAAAAAGATTTCATGCAGGAGTTAGAAGAGCAGACCCATCCTGAGATCTTGCGGAGCAATCTGAGTAATACAGTGTTGGAGTTGGTAAAGCTTGGAATCAAGGTACATAAATCTTACCTTTTTTTTTCTCGCTATTAAGCTTTTCAACAGGATCTCGTGCACTTTGATTACGTTGACGCACCTGCTCCAGAGACGTTAATGCGTGCGCTGGAGCTTCTCAATTATCTCGCTGCGCTTGATGACGAAGGGAACCTAACACCACTCGGTGTTATTATGGCAGAGTTCCCCCTTGATCCCCAGGTGAACCTTGAGTGAAATGAGTAAAATCATTTGCTGACACATGAATCCAGCTTGCCAAAATGCTTATTGTTAGCCCAGAGTTCAAGTGTAGCAATGAGATGTTGACAATTACTGCTATGATGTCGGGTGCGTTGCGTGTTTTTGATCCAGCAACTTATCTAACGCGCGCTTGCAGTACCTAACATCTGGATCCGTCCAAATAATCAAAGGCGGGAAGCGGACGCAGCCAAGCAGATGATGACCGTCCCTGATGGAGACCATTTGACGCTCCTAAACGTGTACAATCAATATGTGAACAGTTAGTCTTTTCTTTACAACCTTGAGATGGTACCGACCTTCAAACAGACAGGCACGACAAGAACTGGGCATGGACCAACTATCTTTCTCAGCGTGCGCTGATGCAAGCTGATAATGTTCGTGCACAACTACAACGCACGATGGAAAAGTTCGACATCGAGCTCGTGTCCCTTTCCGATGAGCGTAAGCTCTACATAAACATTCGGCAAGCTCTCGTGTGTGGCTTCTTTATGCAAATTGCCCACAAGGAGGGTGAGAAGGGCAACTATCTTACAGTCAAAGACAATCAGGTATGGTTTTACGCTTCCACTCTCTTCCGCACCATTTTGACTTGATCAACAGGTAGTTGCATTGCATCCTTCGTGCGGACTGGACAACCAGCCGGATTGGGTTATTTTCAATGAGTTTGTACTCACTACGCGTCCATACATCCGTACAGTGTCTGATATCAAAGTTGACTGGTAAAATTTTCCGACCTGTCTCACAAGTGCTGTATCAACTCATCTCGATTTAGGTTACTTGAATACGCCCCAAACTACTTCGATCTTTCGACTTTCCAAGATGGTGAAACTAAACGTGCTCTTCAGCGGGCTGTAAACAAGAGGGCTGGCAAAAATGTTCAGCGCTCCGATGGCAACGGCGTTGATATCAGGGACAAGAAGAAGCGCAGGAAGGAGTAGATGGACCGGTCCGCTCCTTACGGTTTGTAAAAAAAAAAGCACCTACATAGAGCAGACATCCGGATGACCGGGATGATGATACTTTGAATTTGGTTCACAAGAACTGATCACTGGACCTATACGCCATCAACACGTTACGCGTAGTTGGCAGATCTAGAGGAAGATTTTGTTTTGAAATCGACACATCCCATCTGTCTCCATGAAGTTTTCAAGAAATCTGGTCCACAAATATGGATTATATTTGTGAAACTCCTCGGAAGTCATAGACTTGTCATCGAAGTCACGTAATATTTTGAGAATTACTCGTGTTCCATACTAGCATGATGAATTCGTTGCACCGTGTATGCTCCATGACTAACACGGAAAGTGTCTCCTGCACTATGTATCACCCCGACTTTTGTGCATGGTGAACAATGAAATTCAGTGGTCGCTCTTGACCCTGAAAGCCTGAGCCTGACCGGTGACACTTGAAACTTGAGTACTTGAGTCTGTACTGCAAAATTCAGTATGGATTAAATTTTAGATCTTCTTTCTTCGAATTCGCTCATCGGTTGGAAACTATTTCACAACGATTATATGGATTCAGTTCACTTTTCTGTCAAGTGAGGCAACTAGACCCCGATCAATTACTAAAGCATTACTAAAGCTACTCTGGTCACGATGTGAAATCTGCTTTCTACAAGTGTCCATCCTTTCACTTTCAGCCTCTGAAAAAGGGCTGGGCTGGGTTCAGCGTATTATACAGAAGGCTTTATACTTGACTTATAGACACCCAAAGCTGATGAGCATTGAACATGTAAAAGGGTGGAAGCACCTGAGCTCGGTGAAATGCATCAGCAGCAAGTGTGCAAGCTATCCAGAATCATTTGATACATACATACAGTGTCTTAAATATAAAATACCAAAGCAAAACAAAGCGGTAAACTTGAGGAAGTGGATATCTTTTCGTCGACTCAAGAGAACATGACAGTTTGCAGCTGAGGACCGTTGAAGCTTCGCATACGGCTTGTCAGCCATGCTCACAATAACAAGCAGACCGCGATTCGGCAGAATCAGCGCTTGAGCCAGAACTTGGACTGTGACCCCTGGGCGTCCATGACAATCTCACTTCCTAGTCTTTTGGTACCCTTTGCATGGACCGACCGACATCTCTCACATGTTATTTCTTATTTCATCAAAAATGCATAGTAAATTAGAAGTAACTTTGAGATCACCTGAAAGTTCTGAAAATTTGGCTCTCCCGCGCATGAAAGAGGTGTTGGCATATGACGTTAGACGGGGTTAGATACTCCCTTACTAAGGCACAATCTTCAAGATTACTTGTCCTTTCTAGATCAGTAGTCGAAATCTGGGCTTTTTACTCGCAACAAGTGCGGTATGTAATCAATATTCATATTCAATGTTCAATGCCACAGACTCATAAGGATACAAAAGGCTCTTGTACTATGTAATCCTCAGACCTCAGACCCACCGTCCAGTCTCAGCTTCGGTTGAAGACGCGTGTGTAACTCCGTACCGTTGGTGGCCGGTCAAGCTTTCCACATGCTACATTTGTGGAGCTTCTTTGATACGTATGTAGCCATCGAAAAAACTTCGGGTCTCCGGTTCGGGTTCCCGCTATGGAAATGACTGGCAGTACCAGAGCCTCCTCCATTCTGCGTAACGGGTCACACAGTATAGTCACGATATTTGTTCTAATGGGACAGGTACTTAGTCCAACTGGTTCATCGAGTGCAATTCCGACGTGTTCCATTTTAGGCAAAACGTTACACCACCTGCAGGCCAAGGAATCTGTTTCGTTCATTGAGATATCACGTCATCTGCCACCCGCTTCACAGGCTTGGTCCGCCGAACGTACGAGGTCAGAAAAAAAATACATCACCTTATGTGATGGTGACGAGATATGTATTTAGCTTTTTTGATTGGCGATACTGTATGCGATTATCATTCCACAACTGATTTTTCATTTCCGGGATTTCCACTGATCGATTAATAGCAACAACTCCACCACTTTTCCGCACCATAAGGTCATGGATACATGACTTCGGTCGTTTCCTATGTCTTCTTTTCTCTGCGAGAGCGATTCTTGCCATGGTCTGGACTCACAAGAGTTAACGATTGAGGATTTCGATGTTTTTGCTATGCACTTCTCGGAGCAATCCCGCCGTACAAACGCAAGCTCCACACGAGTGATGTGACGATATGGTGTTTGTCTAAAAGTATTCTACCCCAGGATCCGATTCTGTCGCTGGTTTGATCAGAAGTGCTTCTTTTAAAAGGCCTAAATCGGATCGGAACTCCCCCCCTTTCTCTTTCTCCTTTGTCCGTTCTTTGCGCTCTTCGACTCTTGATCAATGTCAGCCGAAAAGATAGAGAACGACATCCACCCTGACAAAGAGCAGCCAGAGAAGATTGACCTTGCTAACAATGTTCAAGCGAGGTAAAGACTGTCTGGATGCAATCGCTGACCACGAACCAACCTTGTTATCTGTAGGATTCAAAATCCTTTGCATGGAATACCGAAGGAGACTCTCCTAGCGCAGGTAGACACTTTTGCAAGACAACGGGAAATGCTGGATATTGCACCTTTACTCAGAAAGGGTGCTCTCATCGCGCAAAACCCAAAGGATTTCGAGACCCTCCCAGAGTTGGACGAGGATGATAAAGAAGTCATACGCAGAGAAACCACGCGTCCGTCCTAAGATATATTTCCAGATAATACACCACTCACGCACATAATTCTAGACAAATGGTCTCAGCCGCGAGACTTATACATGACTGTGGTTGTGTGTAGTCTCGCCGCCGCTGTGCAGTGAGTAATATGAGACTTTTCATTTACCAACGTGGTTTCACCAGTATCTGAATAGGGGATGGGATCAGACAGGTTCTAATGGTGCTAATCTGTCTTTTCCTGACGAATTCGGCATTTCCATTGCTGAGGGCGCTCCTAACGCCGCAAATAATCAATGGATTGTGGGTTTAATAAATTCCGGGTAAGTCTCCTTTCCTTTGAAGAAAGGACGATGGTTAAATTGCTGGTACAGCCCATACATTGCTTCCTGTTTGGCGGGTTGCTGGCTTACCGATCCTTTGAATCACTTCCTTGGTCGTCGGGGAACGTTGTTTTTTTGTGGCATTTTCTGTATCTTTTCTGTTTTGGGTCAGGGATTTTGTCAAACTTGGCCGCAACTTCTGGTCAGTTCGTGTTCTACTTTAGTACCATAATCGCCTGATCGTCATTACCCAGGTCTGTCGATTACTTCTCGGTCTTGGAATGGGACCAAAAGCGTCTACATCACCTGTGTTTTCCGCTGAAAATACTCCGGCGAGTATTCGAGGAGGTCTGGTAATGTCGTGGCAGCTCTGGGTATGATTATTTCGCCTACCGCCTTTCTAGCGTTTCTGACAGTGATTCAGACAGCTTTTGGCATAATGCTTGGTTTCAGTGCAAACCTGGTTTTTGTCGATGTTGGTAGAATTGCTTGGCGTCTCCAGATTGCATCTGCATTTGTACCCGCAATTCCCCTTACGCTCCTCATATATTTTTGTCCTGGTGAGCTGGTTCGATTGTTTTGACCCTGTAATCCCACCTATATCATATTTGAATCAGAGTCTCCTCGTTGGCTTATGAAGCAAGGTCGTTACCGTGACGCATACAAATCATTTAAACGTCTGCGAAACAGCGAGCTACAAGCTGCAAGGGACCTTTTCTATGTCCATCGGCAGCTGGAGGAAGAGTATGCTGTTATGAAAGGAACAAACTACGCCACCCGATTCTTCGAGCTTTTTACCATCCCTCGTATCCGCCGTGCAACCCTTGCTAGCTTTGTTGTCATGATTGCTCAACAGATGTGCGGAATCAACATCATCGCATTCTATTCCTCGACCATCTTCTCCCTAGCTGGTGATAGCAATAAGCAAGCGCTTCTCGCGTCCTGGGGCTTCGGTATGGTTAACTGGCTATTTGCTTTTCCTGCTGTCTGGGTAAGTTTGTGTTCATATCAACAATCTATCGATGCTGAAGCTTCGTAGACCATTGATACATTTGGTCGCCGGAATCTTCTGCTGTTCACTTTCCCAAATATGGCATGGACGCTACTAGCTGCCGGCTTTTCATTCTTTATTCCGGAAGGCAACAGCGCTCGTGTTCCCTGCATCGCCCTATTCGTCTTCCTTTTCGGCGGTACGTTGTAGGTGTTACATGACCGGAGGTGTAACGTTTAGGGATTTTATTTCAGCATTTTACTCCCCTGGCGAAGGTCCTGTACCTTTCACATATTCCGCTGAAGTCTTCCCTTTGACGCACAGAGAGATGGGAATGTCATGGGCTGTAGCGACAAATTTGTTCTGGGCATCGGTGCTTTCATTGACCTTCCCACGCATGCAGTCTGCTTTCACACCGGTTGGAGGTATGTCAAATCGATTACCATTTAGATGCTCCATTGACTTGGCTGTATGACAGCATTCGGTTTCTATGCCGGTCTGAACATTGTTGCATTTGTCATGATCTTCTTCCTCATGCCTGGTACGTGTTTTTTTCACCCTGAGAATCTGCCTTGGCATTGACTATTTCGTCAAAGAAACGAAACAACGAACGCTGGAGGAGCTAGACTACGTCTTCGCCGTGCCCACTTCTCGTCACATCAGTTATCAGGCAAAGACTTTCCTGCCCTATTGGATCAAACGCTACATCTTCTTCCGAAAAGCCAAACTTGAGCCGCTTTACAACTTCGATGAGGTTGAGAGCATCACGGTATTTGAGAAGGGAGTCGGCCATTGAGGTTGCCTCTTGTGTTACTTCGCACATAATGACACTATAAGACGATCTAATTCATGTTATTTGTACGGTTGACGAATTTTAGCAACATAGAATCTATCTTTAAACGTCGTGTTGTTGGGCCATGAAATCGTGAGATACCAGTTCTGGTGACATAGTCCATCGAGAAGGAATCATGGTTGAGAATGAAACTTCGAACAGAGCTGATGGGAATGATTATACGTATTCAGATGGAAGTGTAGCAAGATCAGTCAATGTCCGAAGTTCATAATCAGGGGACCTTTTTATTTCCGAGGCTGACATGGTTGAAACATGAAGGTCGGAATACATGAGACGGCGTCTGCGTATGTCGTCTACCCTACAGTATTGCTGGGCTGAGTTTTACCTGAGGACTTATTGCGCTCTCACCTTATGCTTGGTTGGAAGTCGCATCAAATATTGATTCGCTGACATTCAAACCTGACTCCATGGACCGTGATCGAGACAACAAGAAAACACCGGTACTGGTTACTAAGTAGACTCACGAAATCTATAGTGTTCACTGGTTGAAGCAAAAAGAAACAACCGAGGAAAGTGGAGAATGATTCGACTGTTTGACTTCGGGCTAATAAGGCCAATGCGTTTCCAAGTAGAACGACAAAACCCTCGGGTGACAATCCTTGTCGCATCATGTTCTAAGTCTGATTCAGAAGGATCAGTCGTCAGCGCCTCTTCCCACTGTTTCTGATCTGTAGAAGCTATTTTACTCGAACTCTGCAATACTATCCACGACGACAACGATGTCAAGCATTGAAAATTGGCAATTGAAACTGTGGCAAAAATGATCTCTTCCAACTTGAACAAAAGGCTTACAGATAGATAGGGTATCTAGGCCATATGAAATGGAAGAGGACATGATAGAAGGGTGATCATACGAAGGATGAGGTGACCGCAGTACATTCCCGACTTTTCCAAACACAGTCATTTGTTGAACGACAAAGACTTCTATACATAGAAAGAGTCATGCAATCAGCTAAGTAACGCGAGCACGAGCGTCATGAGGCTTATGTTGCAGCTACGGAATTCCTTTAACCCTAATATGTGCAATATTATGACAACAAGATTGTAATCAAAATTGGACGGGTATAGCAGGAACGATGTCATTTGTATTTTTACAATGAGAAAAAACAATGACTTCGGGATCAATTCATGCATTAAAGATCCATTCACTCCGTAGCAAAGACAGTACCGGGAGGGAGGAACATACAACAGGAAATGAAGAGAACGGGGGCGGAGAGGGTATATGAGTAATGACACCGTGCAGTACTTTGCAGAAGTGAAAGGTATGGTCCAAGATAGTTCGATACACGAGAAGAATGAAGGAGGAAACGATCATCGTCTGTTAGTACCACGACCACCATACATGTTGACTTGGAGGTGGTCGAGATCGGCCTCCAACTGCTTGATGTAGCCGTGTGCCTGCTCAAGGTCCTTGTTAAGACGGTCGCGTTCGGCAATGAGCTGCAAGAAAATGGCGTCAAAACCAATCAAAACGTAAAATAAACGTAAGAAAGCTATGAGGAGTAACATAGACATCCAATGAGGATGAGCCACGTACATGTTGTTCCCATTGTCTGAATCTTGCCTCCTCGGCCTTGACCTGCTCAGTGAAGCGCTTCCGAAGCTGCTCTTCTTCCTCCTTGAACTTAGGATTGTCGCTCTTTTTGACCTTGGGTTCGCCAAATTTACGTGTCTCCATCTGCTGTTGGCGGTAGTTCTCGTAATGGTTCTCCTCAGAAGTTGAAATCAAGTCCAACATGTGCGTGCGGATCAGGAGCGAACGGAGCTTCTTGAAGTCACAGTGATTCTCATTCTCGACTATGAGTGGCTCAAGTCAGCATAAGGTAGGGACGCGAGTTGGAGAGATATACCTTCGGCAACACCCCAAATGTATTCACGACCCTTCACGATACGACCATCGGGACTTTTGACATCTTCAGTAGAACCAATGATAGAGAAAGGCATTGCATCGATTAGGACGCGTGCATGGTCTGCATTTTCATCGTCAGGGTCGATGGGAGGCGTGTAGACCCTGATTCCTTGCGCGCCAATCACTTCACGAATCTTCAAAAAAGGAGAATAAGTGATTGTGGGACGAAAAACAAAAAATGTAGACAAATACCCGTTGCTTGAAAAGGAACAGATCATTTTGGGTCAATGTATCGGCCTTAGCAATAACGGGAATGAGATTAACACGCGTCCCGAGGCGCTTCATAATCTCAATGTCCAAGGGTTTAAGCCTAGAGTACGCGAGAGTTCAACATTAGTCAGATTTAAAGTGACGAAGGTGCTTACGTGTGACCCGTTGGCCGGATGAAGTACAGACAGGCGTGGACACGCAGGTCTATCTTCTCGTGGCGCTGAGGCTGTTGCTCCTGACGCATGTAAGCTTCATGCTGGTCATCAATAAAATCGACGATGGGCATCCAGGAATCACGGTTGTTAACGTAGTCGCCAAAACCCGGGGTGTCGATAACCGTTAGCTTGACTTTGAATTGTTTCTCTTCCAACTCGGCCTTTATGATCTCCACCTCTGTCAGCTTGTCGAGCTGCTTATGATGGCGGCGAGAGTAGTTCTTAGGGGGTGAGAGTTCAGTGGAAAAGAGCGTGTTGATGAGCGTCGTCTTGCCCAATCCCGACTCGCCTTAGAAGAGCACTTGAGTACGTGTCAAGAGAGTCAACGACCAAGCTGCTCACCAACAACCATAATAGTGAAGTGACCTCCACGTTTGGCAACGATCTTATGCCTCTGGGGTGCTTTCGTGTCACGAGAGTTTCTGTACGAAAAGGCATAGTACGCTTACTTGATTGGGGAGATTGGCGATACCAATGCCATCGTAGGAAGTGAGGGGGGCAGCCATTTTGTATGCTTGAAGAGCGTGGACGACGGCGAGGACGACGGCAAAAAAGGCAAACTCACAACTTGGCAAAATGGACTGACCAAGGCTAGCGTGTTTGGCTCTATTGACATTGTGGCTGACGTTCATGAGCTTATGGACTGTCCCAATGAACGCTATTGAAATGAATGAATGAATAT
>QFEW01023448.1:0-15236 GCA_003316525.1 Termitomyces eurrhizus
AATCTATATTATTAGACATAGTCATGTAAATTTCTTCTTATTTGCTTTTTATTAATTTCTATATTAAAATTTTAATTTAGCTCATCTTCTATTAATCAAAATCAAGTTTCTACTACTCCTGAAAGTCAAAAACAACAATCTTGCACTCAGAGTCGATTTCAGCAACTTCAAATGACTGATTCTGATGATCGTCATGCAAATAAAAGTAACAGATCTCTGAATAGTAATGCTATATCTATAGCACCTCTTTATTTTGAGTCAATTACACAAAATAGTTATGCTTCCAATTCTATAGTTACTGCTCCTGGAACTTCTGAGAGACTTAATGTTCCTATTAGACAGTCTGCTGCTGTCAATGATCCTTTTTCCTTTAATATACCTGAGACTCATTTACCTGAGAGTTAAAATGCTCCTTTGCAGAATCCTATTCCTTAATATATGCCACCTGCATCTGTACTTTTAAGAAACAGAAGACAAAGACAAATTAATCAAGCTGCTCAGTCTACATCTACATCTATTCCTCCTGCTCCTATTGCAAATATTCCATTTGCTAGGCAATCCTCTAATGCTACTTCTATATTTTCTTCAAGACTTAGAGGTCTATTACATGATATAGCCAATGGACATGCAGATCCTGCATTTAATAATTTAATATGAGGAGATATTGCATATAGGGAAATAGCATTTAATCATGAACAAAGATTGAATTATTTTTATGAGCAAAAAGGTCAAAGAAATGCTGCTGAACAACAGCAAGCACTTCTTGCATTATCATAACAACAAAGAATGAGATATGTTGCAGCACAACAACAAGCATTAGCTGTTGTATAAGATTAAGAAAGACAGAGAATTTTAGCTAATTTACAAGAAGAGATCAACAAGTGAATATAAATCATGATTCAGAATATGGACCTTTGAATAAAGTTGTAGCTTAAAGAATCTTGCATTTCTGGAAACATAAACATGCAGCTGAATTAGAAGAAAATATTGATAATGTTAATAATCATAATCAGCAAAATCTTGCTTTTCAAGAAGATATTGAGTTAATAAATATCTAAGCAGCTTGGAATTAATTAATGCAAAGTCCTTTTAAATATTTTAAAGAACTTATGCAAAATATAAATAATCTTGAAGAGCAGAATTTAAATAATCACAATCCTGCAATGCATATATCAGAAGAATAAAATATATTACAAGAAGTTGAAATTAAAAATTAACCAGTTCAAAGACTAAATTATCAAGGTCAACAAAGAAATGCTTTGCTTTTTCAAAGGAGACAACTTTATATAAATGAACCTGAAAAGCATAATATTAGATCTATGAATATTTTATGCCTATATTGTCAAGCTTTACATTTTGATTCTGAAAAACTTAGTCAATCTACTCAAAATAATTCAAAATTTGGCATATATTGCTTACAAGGTCAAATTGTTTTATCCAAATTGAAAAATGCTCCACATGAACTTCTTGATTTATTACATAGCCATCATCTTCTTTCTCAAGCTTTTAAAGCACATATTTGTCAATATAATACAGCATTTGCATTTATTTCTTTAGATATAAAAATTGATCATGCTATTACAAATGCTCCAGGCTCATATAGTTTTTGAATTAATGGAGAACTTTATTATCTTACAAGTGCTTTACTTTCTACTGAAGATCATAATCCTATATATGCACAATTATATTTTTATAATCATAATGAACAATTAGCTTTTACAACAACATAATAATTCTGATTTAAATCCAGCAATTATGGCAATCTTGCAAGATATAATTTGGCATGTTAATCTATATATTAGTTTATATAAACAAGCTTATCAAATTATGAGAAATATTCTAGAAAATTAGTTACAAAAAATTTATGTCAAACTGTAAGTGGACAGTCTTCATATAGAGACATCATAATAGTACGTGTCATACATTGTGTAGGAGCTCGCTTTGTGCTGTACTATATGTATCCAGCGGAGTTTGCTACACTGGAGCAGAGCAGTCTCTACAGTGCCATAGAATACAGAGCCACAGACATGTCACAATGTGCTGTATGATACGGTCCAGTAGATCAATAAAAGGTGGGCACACACATGCGCACGCAGGCCTGGCAGATGCCAGCAAACACTAGCAGACATCAATGTGCATCAGCGGCTGCCAGCAGATATCAGCCCACGAGTGAAAACCTCCTCCATTGGCAGACATTATAACATGAATAAACCCTCCTCAAGGTTCCCCACTTCCCTCCCCTCTTCCTTTCTCCCCACAATAACTCGAGGCTATGCACCTCCCCTTTCCTCCTTTTCCCACCCCTGATGCCAGTGTACATTCATGAAAGGGCTCTGCAGATCTACACAGGCCTACACAAGCCACTAGCAGACATCTATGCAGACGTACATCGATGGACTCAAACTTATGCAGGCCTGCACAGGGCACCAGTGGACATCCACAGAGGCCTATGCAGATCCACGGGGGCTGGTTGAACTAAAGAAAAAGGTAACTCATCTTGTCTGCCATATGCCTGTGGGGGGAAATCAAACTCCCGGCCTTGAAAAAGCCTTCAGCAACAGAACACACATTTAACCGTTGCACCACAGGTCCGTTACTAACAGATAGATTCAAAGGTTGGATAACACAATGAACAAATACCCACCTATGGTTCTGCAGGTTCCCGTATAGATTTTTTGAGGTGGAAGGGGAGTAGCATATCTCCCAAAAGAGTTTTTGTAGCTTGAAAGGGGCATTGGCATCAGCAGCTATCAGCTGGCATCTGTTGGAGTTTGTTGGCAGCCGTCATGACCCGCTGGCATCCATTGGCATCCGTTGTACATCTGTTGACATCCGCCAAATATCTGCTGGTATCTGTCAGCATCCACCAGAATTTGTCAGCAACCTCTGGCATCGCCCAGCATTGTCCAGCATCAGAGTGGGAGAGAAGGAAACAGGGTGTGTGGGTGTCTGCCACATGGGGTGGCATCTTGGAGAGCATGGGAGATAGTGGAAAAAGGATGGAGATGGGGAGAAAGAGGGAGAAGGAGGAAGGAGAGAAGCATGGGTGTCTGCTGGGAGAAGGAAATGGGGTGCGTGGGTGTCCGCCACATGGGGTGGCATCTCAAAGAGCATGGGGGGTGGCGGAAGAGGGATGGGGGTGGGGAGAAAGAGAGAAAAGAGGGAAGAGAAGGAGCGTGGGTGTTCACCAGTATGCCAGCAGACATAGCAGATGTTGGATGTCAGGTCAGGAGGGAGGAGGGAAGCGGGATGCATATGGTGGATGGGGGTGGCGTGTGAAGTAGTGTGGGAAGTGGAGAGGATGGCACTGAGGAGAATGAGGGAGAAGGGCAGAAGAGGGTGCGTGAGTGTCTGCTGTCTGCTGGCATGCCAGCAGACAGTAGCTGATGTTGGCATGTGAGCCAGCTAATGTCAGTAGTGCAATGAGTCCCAGTGGTTCAGTGGAATATTTGTTTATTGATATTCAATATTGTGTACAGCAGTGGATTCTACTCTCCCTACTCCACCTTAATGGAGTCTAATGGTGTGTTTTTATATGGGTGCATTTTTGCTCTACATGTACATTGTACTGACTTGTAGTAAGCACCTGTGGTAGTTGATCTGACCCATTCAATTTTCAGTATTGTGTGGAGTGGCAGGTTCGACTCTCCTAGTCCAGACTCCCTTAGTCCATCTTAATGACGTATCATGGTGTCTTTTTATACTGCTGCATTTTTGCACTACATATATACTGTACTGATTTTTGGTAAGGACTTGTGATTCAATGAAATATTGATACATTGATATTTCATATTGTGCACAAGAAGTGGGTTCGAATCCTGCTAGTGCACATTAGACATGACTCAACTTCATTTTACTAATTGTTATTTACTACATAGTATGATAAATAAAGTAAGATTGTAATTTGATTTACAACGTCCTGTGGTATAGCAAAATATTGTCAGTCTATATTCTTTCTAGTGTACAATTTAAGAGTTCGAGTCCCCCTTGTGTAATCGTTGCATAGTGTATTGGAAGGGATCGCAGAATGCGTCGAGACCACATGACGCACGTGGTCAATGTGTTGCAGATGGAAATGAAGGAGTAAAAAAAACTATACAGTTATTGGAATATGGATCGGAACCAGACGCACGCATACCTCAGTCGTTTACCAACTGACTGAGATATGTTCAAAATATTCCTGACAATACCAAACCGGATAACTAATATTTACTATAGTCTGATATAAAACAAGTACTTAGATTGCTCAATAAAGTCGTTTACCAACTGACTGAGTCTGATATAAAACATAGTGTGTGGTTTTTTACGTTCATGAGAGTGGCATAATGGAACAAAACAATGTGACAGTGATAGGACCCCATACAGGATCAGTGCATCAATGGCAGGCTACGGCAATGCGGCACTGGCTCTGGATACCTTAGCACGCGCTAATTAACCAATTTTGGCAATATTTGACGGCCACGTATGGCAAGAAGCAGATCCGATCAATGATAGTGCCGATGGCAGCAAGAATGACAACTGACAGATGGCATCAGTCACTGACAACAGCACTTAGCAAGAAGATTGACGATCTATCAAAAACTGACGGACAGCTTGGCGTTTGACCTTGGCGTTTGACATTGCTTAGCGCCTTGATTTGGCGCCTGACATCGCTAAGCATTTTGGACAGACAGAAGGGTGATGGATTGATGGTTTAGCATTGCAATCTGCTGCCTGGTGTCGCTAAGGTTCTTGAATGGATGGTAGGGATCTGAAACCGTTGGAGCTACCCCTATAAAATTTTTTAGTTTACTGCACTTTGGCAATGGTTAGTCACTGGCGACGGTGAACTCCTTGTAGTATAAAAAGTACTTACCGACTTGTACATATGCAACCAAGAACAGAGTTTTCTGCTCCCCTTACTCCAATCTCCCTTACGGTCCAAATTTCATTTACGGTCGGCAACGTCGAAGTTATTGGCAATTGCAGACTCTCGCTAACACTCGACACACTTGCACCTTGCAGCTACGGCAGGCATTAACGATGCTTAGACCTCGCTAAGCTTACCGTGTTCTTGCTGCTCACATTGCCATGTTCACTTACTGCTTCTTTCATAGGCGCTTTACATTAGCACTTGACACTTGCCAACCCCTTTGCTGACTTAATCTTAACTTCACAGGCGCGTTCTCTGGGACCTGCCCAGGACTCCTCTCATCACTTTTAGCACACCCAACACAAGCTTTTGATATGGTAACACTATAGTTATATTTGTTACTGACCAAACCTTGGGCGTCATCAACGGTTAATCTTAGTGGACCTGAGTCCTGTCCAAACTAATTGAAATGTCTGTAGTAAAGTGCTGTAGCCTAGTACACAATACTAGAGTGATATTTATATATAATCTACAGAATATCCTGTGGTCTAGCAGAATATTGTCAGTTTATGTTTCTTTTAGTGCACAACTGGAGATAATGGATTAAACGGATTTATAATGGATTCATCAGCGGCACAATGGGATGGTTAATCTTGATGAAAAATAACCAATGGAAAAGCCAAGAATTATAGTAACTAAGAATTAAATTATCTGTCCAATGTGTATTTCTCCTCTTCATTAGATTCATGTAATGCATCTGAATGAAATAAATCCTCATCAAGCAGGTAGTCTGCTGTCAAAAATGCAAAGTCTTCTGATGTATATGACCCCTGAGGTCTGAGAAGTGTGATGTCTTCATAGTTTGCTATCAGGCCTGACAATAAAGATGGTGAAGGTAACTCTGACATATCAACAGATACATCATCAGTATGACCAGCTTGATTGAAAGGGCCAATGGGCCTACATCGACCATGTTTTGCTCTAGTGCAAAATTCTTGTTCTGTTGAAATAAATTAACTATGATTACCAGTGCCAAATTATACTCATGTTGTTGATACAATTTGTTAATTCTTCTCTGATCCTCACGTCAAGTCATATATGTCTCATATTTCTCCCACTCCTGAACATTGTTACCAGTAGGTAGGGTTGGAGAAGGAGATTGTTGGAAGGGGGAAGACTTGGATTGAAGAGCTGTTACATCAAAAAGTGGTGGAAGATTTTCTTCATCATTGGCTGCCATGCCACCATTGAAGAGAGTTGACATCAGGGAGAGTGGTAAGATGGGCCATGGAGAGGCAGTCTTGAGAATCAGGCTGCTTACCATCAATACTGTTGGTATGGGACTTGATGCCTGTCAATTGGCCCATCTGAGCAGGATCAACAGGCCTGGCAATGGAACTGACAACGGAAGCAGCAACGGACTTGCTGCCAGCAAACAAGTGGATTATATCGTTGGCTGTTGGCACATGTTTCATCCTATTCAGCGACCACCACTTGTCTAGGGCTAGAAGCATCTGCTGGTGGCCCCTGGCAGATCTGCTACCTACAAACACACAGAGCAAATCGTCTGGTGCTGGGACAGACACCAATTCATCAGATGGCAATGTCATGGGTGGCCGGTGGTTGCATGTCAAGAAGCTTTTAAAAGAGTAGAAGCCTTGCTGATGTACGAAAAGGCAATGCTTCAGTGTTTCATTGCTTAAGACCTGAACATCCTCTCGGCCAATGTGGTTCCACCAATCACAGCCATATAGATTCCTGATAAGACCTTGATGGCCATCAACAAACTCCAGGATCTCTGTGGGCAAAGTTTGCTGATTTTGAAGAGGGAAAAATCAGCTCATGCTTTTGATAATGTCTGGGACATTGCAGACCACATTATTCAGTGATGCAGTCTCCAGATATGACAATACAAAGTTCTATGGCACACAGTTAGATCCTAATATATTTATACATTTTGAAGTTATCTTATCAACTCCTTGTCTAGATGCTAGATAATCCATGCCTCTTCTGCTTCAAGACTTGGCACAAAATTGCCAAATATGGAAAGTGCTGCAATGAGGCGTGACTCAATGTAGTCAACAACCTCTTGCAAATTTTCTAGTATAGGAGCTTGAGATATGACATTGTATGGTACAGAGGTAGATGCCATTGCACTCTTGCTTGTAGAAGCGAATACTGCTATGTATCAGATTTTTATGCCTTGTAAACAAAAGTAATTTTCAACAATTCCAATGCATGTGACTGTTGCAAATCCATTCTAATCATCTGCTGATGGCAGCAAGCTGCATCTATCAGTTCAATCCATCTCTGCATCTGTCACATCAATCTGTCTCTGCATCCACCATTTTCACAGCAGATCTCTTGCAGTTTGGGGGGAAATAAAATCAAGAAGCACCCACCTAAATTTATCAATTGCCATTGAGGCCAATTCTTGCCACATGGCCACCTTTTTGTGGGCATATGACTGGAGACCTCTTTTCTTCACTGACATACCACGCTTCAACCAAATATCTGCCTGGTTGAAGAAATACTGAACTGTCCACTCTATTTCACTCATGACAAGCTGACATTCCTCTGTCCATCTGTTGCGTTGTGCTCTAGCATGTAGATAATGAACACGATTAACTGAAGAGATATGTTCACGAATGGATGTAATAATAACAGAAATGTTAACAAGAGGACTCATATTCAGAAATAGTTGCAGATTCATTTTCTGCATCAGAATTAGAGTGCCATATCCAAGATACCTTGATTCTTGATGAACCAGGAATGTTGGGATCTCATATAGCTGTGCTTGCATTCAAATCTGTCTGTAGAACTAGATACTTTCTCTGAATTCGCAGCAGAGCACTGTGGCATCGTGCATAGGCATGAGCCTTCACCAGGATTGAGGCCTGGATTCTTTGAAGAGATGCGCAAGCTTGAGTTTTCACATTCTTGCTTGGGGTGACCTGGATGACATGAGAATATAAGAATGATTTCTCTGCAATAAATTCCCAAAGGACTTGCAGGAGCCTTTCAATTTGAATCAAGTGCAGATTGCACTCTATCATTGTTAATAGTGAGACATTACCCATGATCATAGATGGGAAGGAGATTTCAAAATCTTCTGGAACAACTATATCCATTGGTCCAAGGTTATCTGCTGGTAGTACCAGCAGATCTGCTAGTTGTCTATCTTCTGCCATTTTATTGTCGTCAAAGGCTCCAGGAACTTCATCTAGTTCCAGGAGAGCAGTCCACTTTCTACTAGCAATAAACCTGCTCCTGTCCTGAGAAGCAGCAAGGACATTGAGTCAAACTCTTAATAGTTCTCTTTCTGCCTTGACCTTTTGCTGATCATCATTGCTTGCATGCCAATTCAAACAGCAAACCTGGTCCTGAATTGCAATTCTGAGCTTCCAATTAGTGAAATAGGTTGGGCCATCAGCAATACACCTTACTGCTGCTCCTCAATGTTAAGGGCAAGTGAAATCCAGAAGGAATGAATATCCATCACTGCAACATCCATTGAGTGGTTTCCACTGTCTGCTGCCATTTGGTCTTCACTTGCACTATTGAAGGTCATTGTATGAGCTTTGAAAATATCCATTGCTTTACGGTTTCTCTCCTTTCTGAGCCTTTTTGCTTTAGCTATTCCAGCTTCCAAGCTTGTTAGTAAATCCGTTGATATTCCAACAGATCGCTCAGTGAAATATTGAACGGCTGCATCTCTCATCTCAACAGCAGTCCTGTACTTTTGACATAGGAATGGAACCATGTCAAGCAGCTTCTTCCAGTTTGAGTCACACATGTGATCATCAAGGATTTCTGCCCAATGTGCCAAGGTAGCCATACAGGCCATCTGTGAGACTTCATTTAATATAGACCAGAGACTTTCAATTATCTCCCTAGCCAAATGACTGGCCCCAGAAATGAAGAACAGGGCAAAGCAGAAAAAACAATCCTCCTTATGCCCATGGACATGAAAAAGTCCTATTGCAAAGTCTATGAGTAGATTATTTGGCAGGACTTCTCTGGCCTCAGCAAGCTATGTCAGAGGGTCATATGACCCAAAGCCTGTAGGCCCTGCCCTGGGTAGCATGACCATCAAAGATCAAGGCCAAGGTAGACTAGCAGGGCAGACAGCAGGTCAAGGAGGAGGCATGCAGAGGCAACCCCCCCATCCCAAGGAGGCCATAAGTCCATGACCCAGACTAAACTGACACACTTCAGGTGAGATGACAGCAGACCAGAGAGCACAGAGAGCCAAACCAGCTCCCAGGATGCAGGCAGGGGACATGACCTGATCAACAGGTCTTGGAAACTTGACAACAGAATTGATGAGCTAATGAATGAGCTGACGGCTCACAGAGAGGAACTGAGGGAACTCTCCTCAGGTACACAATGATGGACCTGGCAGAGAACCAAGAGCAGCACAGGGTGGACAGGTTGACGATCTGGCAACAGAACGTCAACAAGTCTCTAATAACATTCACCTGCCAAAATCTAGATGAGGCAGAAGATCTCATTGGTTTGCTGATGGCAAACAGGATGGTGATGACCCTCAGGCCAGGTGTGCCAATGCTGGAGGCCAAAAACACCAAAAATCTTACTCATCCTGACAACATTTTTGTAACTGACAGCTTCCAGAACAGAGTTATATAATGTGAAGCACTTCAATAGGACCAGTGCTCTAGGGCTGACCACTTTCCAATCATCACCACGTTGGATGCAGCAGCAAAGCAATACAAGGAGGAGACTAGGTGGAATTTTAGAGAGGTTGACTGGAACAACTTTGAGGAGGAGGTGGGGAGGCAGCTAGAGAGCATATTGAAGACAAGGATAGGAACAAAGGAGGAGATGGAGAAGAGGTTGGACAATGTCATGGGAGCATTAGCATGGACAGTAGAGCTGAAAGTACAGAAGCGGAAAGGAACACCGTATACAAGGAGATGGTGGAACAAGGAATTGTCAAGCTTGAGAGCCAAGGCACGGAGGCTGGGGAGAGAGTTATAGAGGAGGATAGAAGATATTGGTCACCCTGTCCACAAGGATTTTCAGCGGGCTAGGAATAACTATGGGCAAGCAATCAAAAACATGAAGAGGAGGCATTGGGAGGAGTGGTTGGAGCAGGTGGACATGAAGATGGTGTAGGATGCAAAGAAGTTTGTGTTGACTATACTGGCAGATGGCGGCTGCACGAGGGTACCAGCATTGCATGAGAGTGTGGGAGGCAAAACTAGGGATGTAGAGGAAAATGGAGAAAAGGCAAAGCTCTTCCACAAGGTGTTCTTCTACAGCAAGCCAGACAACACCATGGTTTCACAGGATCACCCGTACCCTCCACCAGCCTTCCAGTGGATGCCAATTACAAACACAGAAATCTACATAGCAGTGGCAAAGCTGCGCCCACACAAAGCCCTGGGTCTCAGTGGCATACCAAATATTGTGATCATGAAAACAAGATACATGCTAGTCCCATACCTTGGACACATATTCTGAGTGACGTTTGTGCTCGGAGCATACCTGGAGAGGTGGAAGACTTTTAAAACAGTACTGTTGAAGAAGCCAGGGAGGGACAACTATGGAGACTCAAACTCATACCGGCCAATTGCCTTACTGGACACGGTCGCCAAAGTACTATCTGCTTGCATAAAGATGAAGTTGACATACCTGGCAGAGAAACACAGCATCCTACCAAAGCACCAGTTTGGCAGGTGGCCAGGAAGATCCACAACGGACTCCCTGCATAAGCTCACAGCATTTATAAAGGACGCCTGGTGCCACAAGAAAAAAGTTGTTGTGCTCTTTCTGGATGTGAAGGGAGCCTTTCTCAACATGGTGCCGGAGGTACTGGCTCACAATATGCAAGAAAGAGGTGTGCCCAAGGAGGTGGTGAAATGGTTTGGAGCAAAGCTAAGTGGAAGGAAGACTGTCATTACGTTTGACAACTACACATCAGCCACAATTCCTGTCGAGAGTGGACTCGACCAGGGGTGCAACATGTTGGGAATTTGTTACAACTTCTATAATGCCAGTCAGATTGAGGGGGCCAGAGAAAAGGATGGGGAGTTAGCAACATCTTTTGTGGATGACACAGTGATTGCAGCAGAAGGGAGGGACATGGAAGAGGCAGCAAACAAGGTGGCAGATCTGATAGGGAGGGAGAATGGACCAGGGCAGTGGGTGGACAAACACTTTTCAATATATAAAACAAAAAAATTCATGGGGATGGGGTTTTCAAGGTGAAGGGTGAAGAGGGGGCAAGGAGGAAGCAAGTCAGAGCCAGTGCAACGACCAAACATTGTGATAGCAGGGGTCAACATCAAGGTAAAACCAACACACAAGTTCCTGGGAGTGCTGGTCAACCAGGAGCTTTGATTTTGAAAACACACAGCGTATGCACAGGGAAGGGGGATGGCGGTCCTGATGGGCATGAAAAGACTGGCAAAGGTGAATGGGGAGATGCAGGGGGAGTTGGCGAGGTGGATTTATGAGGCAGTGGTGGCACCAACAATGCTGTATGCAGCAGATGTTTGGTGCACCCCAGATATTGAAGTAGAGGGAAGGAAGGTGGAGAGGTCAAAGGGGATCAAGGCCAAGTTAGGACAAGTCCAGAGGATCAGAGCACTCCAAGTAGCGGGGGCCTTAAGGACAACACCAAATGACCTGCTTGACACTCATGCAGGGCTCTTGCCAATAAACATGCAGATACAGAAAATCTGTGTGAGAGCAACTGCATGCATTGCAGCACTGCCGGAGTCACACCCCCTATTCAAGCCAGCATGGAGAGCTGCGAAGTTTGTAAAAAGGCACCGCTCACCACTCCACTACATCATGAAGACACTGGGGGAGGATCCAAAAGCTGTAGAAACAATGGACATTATGAGGAAGCCACCAGGATGGAGATGCTCAGTAAAGGTGACAATCGACAACTCAATGGACAAAGCTGTGAGCAGGGAGTGGGACAATGAGGCCGACATATGCATTTACACAGACGGATTGGGCCACAAGGATTGGAGGAGCAGCGGTGTTATATCAGGGGTTTGCAAAGCCAAAGATGGTGAGGAAGTGCCTGGGAAGACAGGAGGACCACACCATGTTCAAGGGGGAGTGCGTGGGGCAAGTTTTATGCTTTGAATTGTTGCAAAAGAAACTCATGAGGTGGAGAGGGGCAAGAGCAGCAACAGTAGGAACGGACAACCAGGCAAGCATGCTTGCAATACAGGACCCAGGGCTGGGCACAGGAAGATACTTCATAAACAAGATACTGGAGGGGATTCAAAGAATCAAGAAAACCAGATCAAACGTGGATGTGGAGATCTTCTGGACACCAGGACACCAAGGGATACCAGAAAACAAGTGGGCAGACAGGAAAGCCAAAAAAGCAGCAGAAGGCAATGAGACGGACACAAGCGGGTTATGTTTCCTATGCAAACCCCTTCCAAAATCCAAAGCCACAATCATCATGAGACACAAAAAGGAGTGGCAAACCACCACCGTGCAGCAGCTCTCCCAGTCACCAAGGTTCGAGAGGACCAAGGCCATTGACCCCAGCTGGCCCAACACTGCCAAGATCATCATCACACTGGCAACCCTCCCATGTAGACATGCCTCCCTCTTGGTGCAATTGTGCACTGGCCACTGCCCACTCAACAGGTACCTAGACCGTACAAGGAAAATTGAGTCCCCCATTTGCGCAGCCTGTGGAGAAGCCTCAGAGACTGTCAGCCATTATCTTCTTCATTGTTGAGCATACAACAACCACAGAAGAGACATGCACAAAGTCATATATAGCAGTCTCAAGGCCCTCAGCATCCTCCTCAGTGATCCCAATGTCCTGAAGATACTATTCATAGAGCAAAGCCCCAGCAGGTCTAGGAAAAAAAAATAGTCCTGAATACGACGAGTAGAAGTCAGGTCAAGAACTCAAAAACAACGAAGCTCTTGACACGTGGTTGGCAGGTGATGGTTTGGGTTCAGCTTAATCTGTTCCTCTTTGCCATGTGCCTGCCACCAGTAGCTTTTCCTGCAGGGTTTTTGATGCACCCATGTGAGCAGTTTTTTTTTGTATATTACTAACATTTTCCATTTTCCATTTCATCTTCATAATGACTGTGAATTTTTTTGGTCGGGGAGGGGTGTAATCTGAGGATTACAACCACTTATAGATAGCAGTATTTAGCATTGTATGGCTGACTTAGTGTCTGTTTTGGGACACTGTCGCCAGATTACTTACTTACTTGTTTTCTTACTATCATCTTACGATGTGCACGTATTTGTAGTTACAGAATACAGTGAGGTTCTATTGTCTGTTGGTCTCTTTTTCCTAAGTGAGGACTGTGTCCTACAATTTGATCTCATTGTAGGTACATTGATCTGGGATTGGAGTCACTCTGGCTGATAATGCAAAATGGCTCTCAGGTTGAACAGTGTCACTGGAGGTTGTAGTGAAGCTTGCCACAGATATTTGTGCTTTGTGCTTTTCTTTTTACCATATCAGGTATTGGCCCTGTTTGCCACCATCTTCCTGGAAATAGTCTGATTGTAGATATCCTATTTGTAACCGGAGTTACAGGTTAGAACTATCTTGTGTGTATCACACAAGTGCTAAATCAGACCGCAGTATCGGATTTGACTAGTACTTAGAGTGAAAACAAGATGTTGTCTTATGTAATACTCTACTAATTGATTATAGCGTCGTTGACGCTGAGAATACGGATGATTCCGTTACATACCCCCCAATGAGACCGAATACTCAGTCTTGAGAGAGGGAGGTAGAGCGAGATGAAAGATGCACAGTAGTGCAAACAACGGATGAATACACGCGTATGGCGTGGCTGCAAGGCGTTAGCACTCATGCGCAATGGAGATGTGTTGGCCGGACACAATAGAAAGCAGTCCTTATCAGACAAGGGCGCAGTGGACGCCAGCAGTAGATAGACAATGGTATGTATAACAAAATATAAAAAACAAAAAAAGATGAACCCTCCTCTGGGTCCGCTGTATCTACACGCAACTCTAGAGTGCGTATCAGCTGAAATGGTTCGAGTAAAATACTCGGAGGTACATACACAATAACATATACAAGGGTCTAGGATCCGGATGACAATGCTCCTGCAACAGCGCCCGTCTCAGTCACCATTGCCTCCTCCTCCAGTGCAACGTTAATCGCCGGAGGGGGAGGTGCCGATTCCGTCCTCGGTGGGGTTATAGGCCCCTCAACTGCAGGCGTGTCTACCACCATAGACTCTGTTAGTGCGACGTTAATTGCTGAAGCGGTGGTAGTAAGCGTACCCTGCTCTGCCATGCGTGACAGGAGATTGACCTGGCCTGGGTCCATGTCCGCTGTTGGCAGGTCATGTGCTGCCGAGTGTTTTAGGAGGTTGACCCGATTCGGGTCCATGCCAATCAAGTAATAGAGGCCGTTGGCCTCAGGGTTTTCCGGGAGCTTGCTCTCCTCATGGTGCTTGAACATAAGACGATAGTGATCGTCTTCAGTCATCTCCCGCCATCCATCCCATTGCGGGATTGCGGCAGGGGTGCCATACTTGGAGAGGCGCTCTATGCGCTCATTGTCGATCTGCTTGAAGATGTCCATAGACATCGTGGGGGAATGGAACTGCTGTTCCAGGAAGACTATGCCGTACGTGTACGCGTGGTCCACCCATTCCAGCGGAATCCGGTTGTGTAGAAGGATGCGTAACGTGTCGTCGTCGGAGAAGTTCCGTGCATGGTTGTCGGGCACGTGAACTTGATGAATTTCAAGCTGCGGCCTACGTTGGGGCTCAAATGGCTGCTCGGGGAACATGGCATCATACAAGGCAATTGCCTCTCAATAAAGCCCTGGACGGGCCACGACGAGGGTCATGCGCCGCATGATCACCGGCTTGGCTGCGCTGTTAGCGCACAATGCTCGACATAAGGCAAACCCAAAGAGGGTCCGCCAGTGCATGCGATAGGCATGATCCACGGCGATACCTTGATAGGTATTTTCCAACCCAGGTCGGCCAAAGACCAGCACGTACTGCGCCAGTTGGTCAAGGTCGAACGGTGTGGCTGGATCCTGAGCGCGCATTACGCGCAACACCATGGTGCCATCGTCTTTCGTGCGCAAAAAGCGCCCCGGAATGTGTCGTCGCTTGACAAGAGCGAGGTTGTCAGGGCCTTGCATCGGGTTGACGAGTTCTTGGTACCTGGGCTCCTTCATCAGAAGCTGCATGGTTCGATCATGCAGAGCCTCCACTGTTCACTGCGCGAACATCTGGAGCTCCGTGATCAACATATACGCAACGATTCTGTCTGGGACGTGTACATTTGCGTAATACTTATAGAGCCGGTCCAGCTCTAGCAGAGTGCGGGGAATGTCACGAGCCACGCCTGCGCCACCCCGACCCCC
>QFEW01023453.1:902-11770 GCA_003316525.1 Termitomyces eurrhizus
GCAGTATTGCTCAACACAAGGCTCCCCGAAAACAGCACGCCAACCGGCAAAATACGCTTTCCAAAAAGGCCTTTATCCATCCTCACATCCTGCACACCATCCAGAAGTCGAGTCGTGCGCTTCAACACCCTCGTTCCCACCGCCGCAAACGTCAGGTGCCACGTCACTGTGAAAACGGGGTACCGAAACCCGAGTGTGTTGTAGAGGTAGTTGTTGTATATGATCACGGAGGAGGAGAGGATGATCCAGATGGGGATGATGGTCGTTGCTGTTAGTCGTGGTTTTGTAGGCGAAGGGGTGGACGCTGGAGACGGCAGCGACGAGTCTGTTTCCTTGGTGCTGTTCATACTTATCGTCCACTATGTGAGGGAGGCAGGGAGGGAGGAACAGGACAAGGACAAGGACAGGATGCACGACGTAACGTCAACTTTTTATATATTATGTATATTATGTATGATTGATTAATTGACAGCCCCCCACGTGCACGTGCCCGGCTTTCTTTCTTTCTTTCTCAATCAACAATGTCCAGTCTACACGGGTACGTCGACCGTAAGTCTCTCTTTATTATTCGCTTCCCTCGCGTCTCACGACGAACAAACGCAGACCGCGTACTACTCATCCTGCAAGACGGGCGGGCCATCGTCGGCACGCTCGCGGGGTACGACCAGAAATCCAACGTCGTCCTCGCAGACTCCAAGGAACGCGTGTACAGTACCGACCAGGGCGTCGAGGAGATCCCCCTGGGTCTCTACCTCGTCAAAGGCGACATGGTGTACGTCTCGTCTCTTCTCGTCTCGGCACTCCTACTAACTCGCTCACTAGTACGCTCATCGGGGAGATCGACGACGCGATCGACGACGCAGTGGACCTCTCCACCATCCGCGCCGAGCCTCTTCCTGCCATCCGTTACTGAGAGAGAAATGTAGTATCGCATTCACAACAACAACGCCATTTCTCATGTAATATAAAAGCCACCTTTACCACCCTACGCACCCCGGGCGGCAACAGTCAGCGGGAGAGTAACCTGCCACCACACGACCATACCCAGCCCAACGAGGCCATGCAACACACCCCACACAATCTCCGGCGTGACGTTGTACCTTGACGTAACATGAGCGCCAGAAAAACCAAAACCAAAAAAAAAACACAACAGCATAATGACGTACGTCTCTAAAAACGGGCCAAAAGAATGCGGGATGAAGCGGGGTGCCTGGAACAAAATTGTCGATGCCGTTGTGTGGTACACGCAAAGGCCGATGGCAAGCGCTCGTTTCCCCGGGAGGAACTCTACCGACTCTGAGGCCACCTAATCAACGCGAACACGGGGGGACAAACGGACCTGGGAGGGAGAAGCACAAGAGGGACGTAAGACACGATGCCAACACTAGCGCTGCGTAGAGCTAGAGACGGAGTTGGTGTTGTTTTACATAAATTCGGGCTTTGGACGGACCTTTGTGATGACCAACGTAGTATTATTAAGCTGGACAAAAGGCAGACTGACGGGCGACCATATGCCCTGTACTGCAAGCGGGGCTTCAAGGGCAATGTGTAAGAGGAATACGGTAGAACTGTATGGTGTAAGCACTTGATTTGAGGGCGGTGAGGACTTACAGGGGATGACGGGACATTGAGTGTCAATTTTGATGGGATCATGGCCTCCAGGGTCTACATTTTGAAGGAAACTTGTTTGATAAAGTAGTGATAACCCGGGCGGCTATAGAAGCACGTGATTTGCATGTGAAACTTTGTGGGGCACTTCTTGATATTTAGATGGACCGGACGTGACTAGGGAGAGCCAAGAATGTCTGCAGGATTCCGGATTTCGTCTGCGCTGTGGGACAAGATCCACCACTTTGCGTCCTTTCCCCAGACTGGCGGTGAGTGTGTGCCCGTGTTCGTGGGTTGTACTGACATGTGTGCAGTGTCGCTGCAGCAGATGGTGCTGTTTGGGCAGAACCCGAGCCAGGGGACACTGCTGAAAGCGAGCCAGTTTCTTGCCGAGGAGCTGCCTGTGCGGCTGGCGCACCGGGTCAAGGAGCTGTCTGAGCTGCCGCACGGGCTGTCGGAGATGCCGTCGATCCGCAAAGTGCAGAACTGGTACGCCCAGTCGTTCGAGGTCCGTCACGTCTTTTGTGCTTGTCGTCGCTCTCAACCGTCGCCCAGGAACTCATCTCGTTCCCGCCCATTGTCCTCCCGCCCGATGTCCGCCAGGCCCTGCTCACCCCGCGCCCAGAAACGCCGCTGCCCCAGTCAACGCCCAACCCCGCCATGCGCCATTTCGATCCCGACCCCGACGCCCTCTCCCACCACTTCACCTCTCCCAGACTCCGCGTCCCAAGGTCAATCCGCTCCCAATCCTCTTTCGCAAGCAGTTCTCGCTCAATCGCCAGCCGCCCTCCCCCCGTCCATCTCCGCAGATACTACGCAGACACAGAGTCCGTCGTCAAGTGGCCCCCCCAGGTCCAGGACTACAACAAACGCTTCACCCGCGTCCTCGAGACCATCAAGAGCCGCCACGATCCAACAGTCACCACCGTCGCCCAGGGCATCCTCGAGTGGAAGCGCATCCAGAACGCGCGCAACATTGGCCTCGACATCCAGCAATGGCTCGATCGTTTCTACATGTCCCGCATCGGAATAAGGTTCCTGATCGGCCAGCGTACGTCTATTTCTTTCGGTCCCGTGCCCATCATCTTACCACAGCCACTCCCAGACGTCGCACTCAACACCCAGCAGGCCCACCAAGACTACGTCGGCATCATCTGCACCAAAGCCAACGTCCACGACATTGTCCACGAAGCCATCGAAAACGCCCGCTTCGTCTGCGAAGAGCACTACGCAATGTTCCGCGGCCCACCCGTCCAGCTCATCTGTCCCCCCGACCTCACATTCCCCTACGTCCCCGGCCACCTCTCCCACATCTGCTTCGAGCTCCTCAAAAACTCCCTCCGCGCCGTCGTCGAGCGCTTCGGCCTCGGCGAAGACACAGAGTACCCCGCGATCAAGCTCATCGTCGTCGAGGGGAAAGAGGACATTACCATCAAGATCAGCGACGAGGGCGGCGGGATCAGCAGAAGCGCTATTCCCCTCATTTGGACTTATATGTACACCACCATGGAGGGCCAGGATATTGACCAGGATTTCCAGGCGAGCGATTTCAAGGCTCCCATGGCCGGCTTTGGCTATGGCCTCCCCTTGTCCAGATTGGTAATGCCTTTCTTGGTCTACCCGACGTGCATCACTGACTTGGCCAATAGTACGCGAGGTACTTTGGCGGTGACCTCCGGCTTATTTCCATGGAGGGGTACGGCACCGACGTGTACATCCATCTAAACCGTCTCTCGAGCAGCTGCGAGCCGTTGCTTTGATCTATATATATATTCTTTGTACAACCATTTGTATTACTACCAGCTATTATCGTGCCGTAGTCTGTTGTCCAGCCGTCTTTTGCGCCACCTTGTCCACGAGCGGAGCGTCCGCCGCGTTCTGCGCGGGTACGAGCAACTTTTGATCCGTCTCGCGCTGAGAGGAGCGCATGTCTCCCTTGAAACCGACATAATACACCCTCGAAACCTCTTGGCCCAGAGAATCGCTCTACCATCACCATCGCTATGCTATCAAACAAGACTCGACGCGGGTGATCAGAAGGAAGGGACTCACGAAGAAGAGAGAGAGGGAAGTGACGCTTGTGAACGCAGCGACGCGGAGAGGGTACTCGACGACGCCTCCTGAGAGGTCTCCATCACGCAGACTCGTGTCGAGATGCGGTATAATCGTCTCTGCGTCTGCGAAATCGACGATCGTCGGGCGGTTCGCGTATACACGCAGACGCCGGGGTGACGTTTCTCCCCGACCTTTGTTGCCAATTATCAACCGAACACGACACGACACGACGCTTCGCTTGCGCTGGGTGACTCACCTAGTTTGAGCAACACAGATCTCACTCTCACTACGCGCGTAAAAGGGACATGCAGCACGACCTGATCGTCGACGCCAGACTGCACGTACCGCGTCGTATCATCGCGCTCGTCCCACGGCTTGATCACCGCCCGCGCGTCCTCCGGAACCACGAGGTTAAGTCCATACACTCTACACAAAAACCACGACGTTGAGTCCATACACTCTACAAACAAAAACCAAAAACAAAAAAAAACAAAACCAAAAACCAAAAAAAAAACGAAAAAGCAAACGCGCTCTGAAAACGCGCTCGGAACACACCCCGGGATCGCTCACTTGTCCTTGTCGATCACGCTATACAGATTCGCAATCGCAATGTCCGTCCCACCGCCGCCGCCGACGACGTTATCAGAGGTGTCCTGCGAGGACATGAGGGATGGTAGGTAGGTATACGCAAGGAAAGGGTTGACGTTGATTTATCATTTATTATTATTATTATTAGAGATCATGTGACACCTTTACATATTTTTCGGGGCGACACCACGCACATTGGACTGACCATGCATCATCGACTAGCGCGACAAGCGCTGCTCAGCCGTCGCACAGCACGGCCAGCCTCCATCGGGGCATCTTCCTCCCCCCCGCCGCTGCTGCTCCTACGACGGCACTACGCCTCCTCCAAGACCCCAGGCGCACCCAAACAAAAACAAAACTTTGACAAGATCATGGCGTCTCTACGGCCCGACATGAAGACGGACGAGTTCGCGCGCAAGATGGCCGCGCTCCTGGTGCTCTCGCAGCACGACCAGAAGCTGCATGCGCGCATGGTCGCTGCTGTGCGTCCTCTAGTCCACGCCCCCGGCGTCAGACGCGCGTTGTTGTCCAAAAAGGTCGATTTGTATATGGATGAGCCACCAGATGATGGCTATGATGCTTTCGTCGAGAGTCTAGACGCTCCTCGTATGTCCCCCCCCCCATTGACTCATTGACTCATTCCTCATTGTTTTGCATTTCGTTCAGCCGAGGAGGACACACGTTACACAGGTAAGCTCTCCGTCTGACCAAGGGGTGGGTCCGTCCGTCTAACCAAAACGCAAAACAGGACTCCCAAAAGACCCGTCCCTCGAGCACCCAGGCACGACGCTCGAGAACCACCTCAAAGACTCACACGTGCAACAAAAACTCGCCTCACTCCCGATCGTGCGGCGAGCCGATATGGTGTGGCCGCTGAAGCGGCTCGAGGGGGACCCGTCCGACATGAGCGCGTACATCGAGCTCGCGCGGCTCTTTGCCGAGTTCGGCGTGCCCATCGCGTACCAGCGCCGCACGGTGCCCCTCGACCTCATCTCGGACGAATCAACCGACTCCGCGCTCGACGAGGTGCGTGAGCTCATCGACGTGCATGAACGCGAGATCGCAGCAGAGGACCCTGAAGTCGCCGCTGAGATGGCCGCCGAAGAAGCAGCGCTGTTGCGCAAGATGCAGCTGGCCCGCACGACACCACCACCGAAGAACAACGAGAATCCCAAATCCCAATCCAAATCCCAATCCGAGTCTGGGGCTCAAGCGCAGGAACCCCGGCGGACTTTACCGGCATACCCTTATCCCGACCTGATGACGCCGGACCCGCTGCTCGACTCGCGGGACGTGCTCGAGCTGCCGCCCGACGGCAAAGAGCAGATATTCCACAACCGCGTCATCGTGCGGAACCACACGTCCATCTTCCACGAGGCGATGGAAGAGCGGGGGTTCGACTTCCACGACCCCGAGTACCTGCCAACAGCGACAGACGAGACGGAGGAGTCCGCGTCGTCGCTCGAGAACCTCCCGCTGTCTCCGTCGGAGCTACAGAGCCTCTACCGCTTCCCCCTCGTGCGGCGGCGCGTGACGCAGCAGACGGGCAAAGGCAAGATACACAGGATGTACGTGCTCATGGTCGTCGGGAACGGGAACGGCATGGTCGGGCTGGGGCAGGGCAAGGACGACGACGCCACGCGCGCAGAGGCCAAGGCGTACGCGCAGGCAGTGCGCAACATGGACTGGGTCGAGCGGTTCGAGAAGCGTACTATCTGGACGGACATGGAGTCCAAGCTCGGCTCGACGCAGCTCCTTCTCCGCCCTCGTCCCGTTGGCTTTGGTCTCCGTTGTAACCCGAATCTCCACCAGGTCCTCAAGGCAGCGGGTATCAAGGACATCAGCGCAAAGGTGTGGGGCAGCCGCAACCCCATAAACGTCATCAAGGCCGCGTTCCGTGTTCTCCAGGCCGGCCATGCGCCTCTAGGCATGGGCGATGGTATCGGAGGCAAAGGCCGCAAGTTGAACAAGGGCAGCGGGCTCAGGAGTAAAGAGGACGTAGAGCGCGAACGCGGAAGACAGTTGATCAACTTAAGGAAACAATAAATTCCCCTATTGCTGTATTAATTGCATACTTACATTTAATTCAATCATTTGCCCCCCCGTGTCTGCAAGTGATGGATGCATTGGATGATTTCGTGAACGTGTATACAACGACGTAGCTACTGGACATGTGGGGAAACCCATCATCCGCGCAAGTAGAAATACAAGTATAGTGATGTACATACCCTCCTAAATCGTGAAAAGTACACAATTGTGCCCGTAGCACCGAAAATCGAAAGAACAAAAAAAAAAAGTATCAAGATCAGTGGGGATTTTTGTAGTCCTACATGATGAGCGAGAGATGGATGGTTATTCGTAAGAGCCAGTGGAGATGCGTGTGCAATTGCCGATGCTAGTATGATGAATGCAAAATGCGATGGAAAAAAATTAAATTATAAAGGAAAGGACCGAAACGCAGTCAACGGTCGACAAAGAGAACAGTCTATAGAGGGGGGAGGGGGGAGGGGGGGGTCACTACACCAACTCACTGCGTACCGACGTTTGCAAAGAATTTGCTCGGCATGAACCAGTGGCGCGGGGGACGAACACACTGCGCAGCTCGCTGATTCTGCGTATGAAATGGGATTGGGATCGGGACCGGGATCGGGATCGGGACCGGCGCGGAACGCCGCTGGTGGGTTTGCGTCGGAACATGATTAATCCGGATGTCCTGGAAAGGTGGCGCAGCATGCGCTTGATCGCCCGACTGGGCCGTACGTGCGTCCAGGGGAGCTTGGCGCCTGCCTCCTGGAGCCAGCGCAGCCGAAGCAGCCGGTGGAGGAGCCGGAGACGAGGAACGCGAGAAGAACTTGATAGAATTGAAGATGCCAGCAGTCTTCGATCGGGCGGAGCCGTCGTGTGCATTTTTTGATTCAACGAGAGAGATGACTGGAGCCCTTGAGGAAGGGAAAACATCGGTCACTGTGGTATACACGGAGAGAGCAGGCTGACTTGGGGGGGAATGGGTAAGACACTGCACCTGTGAACGGTACTCGTGCCAGTCGGCTTCTGGAGACGGAGTCTTGGACCTTGTGAATGCCATCTCACGACTATCTGCGGAGCTGCTAGAATACACAGATGGAGAAGACATCTCCGTTATCGAGGAGACCCAGATAGATGGAGAAGTCATCTCTTTATCATCAAAAGAGGCCTCCATCGACACAGGAAGGCCTCTCGATTCGGAGATGGTGTTCTCAAAGAAAAACGTTGAAGAGTAGGGGTCAAATTCCACCGCGGTTTGCATCATGGAAGTACCATTAGAGAAAGACGAAGCCATACTTGCTGTAGGGTCGTAAAACCGTGCCTGCTGCGCAAGATGGGTATCGATCGTGAGGCATTTCCGGGGATGAGCGACATCCTTGTCTGGGAAACGAGTATCAAAGCTATCAGGAGTCTCAGGTAATGAAGGTGTCCCTGAGGACACGGGGGAAACAGGCGTTGGAGTTCGCTCGGGCCAGGCAACCGATGAGGATGACGATTCCGACTTCGACTCGACTGCTTTCGTGGCACCGCTGGATGAGTATGCTGTCCAATGAAGCCCATACCTTGAAACGTCTGCAACGGAAGCAGTAGAGTCGTGCTTGGCAAAAACAATGTCGGAAGTGCAAGTAGAGTCCTTGCTCCATTGTGAAATGAACTCGGCGCTCTCCGACTTCAGAACTGCTTGAGGCTCTTCCTCTGAATATTCGCTGTCGATATCCATGCCCGCCTCCCACGAGCAACGGGCCATGCTTCCCTCAAATACAGCCTTGTCCGAATAAAATGTCTCCACATCTTGGATGGCACTGCGGAGGTCGCGCAATGCAATTCTCTCCCTCCAATCAACTTCCAGCATCTGGATCAGGATATCGTTAATTTCATTGGATATAGGAAGAACGGTAGGAAGGAAGTTGGAAGGATCGCGAAGGTATGCCCGGAACGTTTGGTCATCTGGAGTCGCAGACTTCCAGGGATTTCTACCGGTCGCTAGGTTGAGGAGAATTATTCCTAGAGACCAGATATCGTTGTGCATGGGCGAATAGTTCCCGGTGACGGCAAACTCTCCGCCCTGACATTCTGTTAAATGTTACGATGAATGTCAGTTCTGGATTAGCGATTCGATCCGAGAGGCTTACCTGGACTCATGTGGTACACACTACCAGTGCGAAATTCCGTACTCAACTTTTCAGTAGTAGCGAGTCCAAAGTCGGTGATGGCAACACGGAGGCCATGGTCGAAGCAGAGGACGTTCTCAGGCTTCAAGTCGCGATGATAAATACCGAGGCTGTGACAATATTCAACTGCATCAAGCAGCTGAAGAAATACATGTTTGATCAGGGCGTCATTTCCTAGATAACGGCAATTATGTAGGATCTGCGTGAACAAATCATGATCCGGGGCATAATCCATAATGATATAGGTGCGGTTGTATTCCTCAACGACACGGTGGAGAGTGACGACTCCAGGATGGGAGGAGGCGAATCGATGTAGTGCCATCTCGCGAAGATGAATTTGTCGCTGACGGCCAGTTTGATGGGCCTGGGCCACGAGGCATTTGACGGCGTACGACTTCGGGGTGAGAGAACGAGTATCGACAGCACGGTAAACGACGCCGTACCCTCCCACGCCCAACACTTCCACGAGCTCAAGGGAGCCGCCATCAATAAGAGTGCCGACTGCTGGATGATGGTCGGAGGATACACCGGTGGAGGCCTTGTGGGACATGGCTGGATGAAAGAGAAGAGTTCTAAAGAACCGAAAAGCAGTAAGCACCAGTGCTAACGAGTAGGTCGGAATAGAGAGGGAAATACAGGGAAACTACCCATTATAAGTCGAAAACACGTTGTTCCCCCATTTGTGAACGATCGTTGCTGAAAGCCAGCCGTTGTGCTGTAGACTCGTGTGGAACACGAGGTATCAAAACAAATAGCACTTACAAGCCTCCAGACACGCCCTGATGCGTCAAAGAGCTGTCCGATACAGGAGTGAATTGGAACGGCACTTGTCGGAACTCTGCACGACTTACCTCTGTTTCTACAGAAGTCTATCCAGTCGCGCATGATGCCCCGAAGGCTGTGTTCCGCAATGCGGTCATATTCACGATTCCGAGACATCACTGTGAATCTGAGATAACCTCGCCGATCGTATGGATATTTATAAGACTCAAGGAACACAGAACATATTGACTCCTATGTGTTCCTCTACGCCAGAACGGTCATGAGCTCAACTTCCGTGGAGACTCCATTGAATTTCGGTGATACACTCCAAGGTTTAAGAGATCCTTTTCGATCAACAGGACCATTGATAATTCTGGCTACTTCAGGAGCGATGCGTTGTTTACCAGACATGAGGTTGACCTTCTGTGGCAGATAAAATGTCAACGATCGAAGTCCTATCGCATGTTCAAAGAGCGAGCGTTCTTTTTTAACAATATGGGGGGATATCGCCGTCCGGCTGTGACTTGGTTCGTATGAATGAATGAATGAGTGCCTGTGCAGAAGTCATCAACCAACATTCAAAATCTGACTTGGAAGGATGTTTGTTTCCCAGACGGGGGAGAGCACGCCTGAAGATGAAGAAGGGTGCTTACTAAGTATTTACTTACCCTCAAGTATAACATTCAATGCCTTGTCACAATAAACAAAAAGATGTTTTGACACTGAGGATTCATTTTGTGGGTGCATAGTTGATATAAGAGAGCGTTATGTTCACGCATCCAAGATCAAGAGAATTCGATCAATAAATGGGGCCAGTCAAGATAAGGGACGCGTTGTACACGTGATCATGACACGCCCTTTAGTTTATTTGCGAAATCATCACGTGCACGCAACAATTTAACGTGGAATTCAAACTTGGGTTCCAACTTGGCTTTCGACCCTCATCGTCGCGTACAACGACGAAGAGTCTTCTTCCAAGATACCCTTTGCCCGCTATTGGACCTTTTCCTCTTTATAGGCCATCGTATCATCGAATCATTTAGCCTTTCAGCAGGCCGCTCAGTTTCGCTCGTCACTAAATGTCGCTTCGCACCTTCACCGTCTTCCAGGACACACCTTCTGCTGACGTTGCGAGACCCAAAGCCCCAATAGTCACATCTCCCACTCTTTCAACAAAACCTTTAAATGCCAATTGTGCCACGACCACTGAGAAAGAGAACGTCGATCCTCTCACTGGAGAACGAGCAGGTCCTACTATTACCAATGGCAAGAAGCGCAAAACCTCGGTGTTAACGGCCAAAAAACATGCACCTCTGACGTCGAAGAAGCAGAAGGAGTCGACCGAACCTCCAGACTCTAATATGGACGCTAAGAAGCGAAAATCGTCAGCAAGTTCGGCGTTGAAACTCAAGACAGTAGTGAAGAAGGATGGGAAAACTTCGTCGTCGAGGAAGACGGCGAAGAAGCCGTCGCGCCGGGTGTCACCCATGCTGCCGAAAGTTGATGAGGAAGCAGAAGCCGAACGGGTGCGAGAGAGGATAACCCAAGCTGATATCGATTCACGATGCTATGAGTTGACTGTCAAGCCGCTCGCCGACTTATCTCAAGCTTATGAGCAAGGCCCTTGTCTCCAGGCTCCTGCTATCGACGATAATGGTG
>QFEW01023462.1:0-11067 GCA_003316525.1 Termitomyces eurrhizus
CGTTTTTTATTTGAAAAAAGGCCCCAGACCTCAGGTTCAGGGCACGTGGTTCGTCTCAGAATGTGATCAGGTGCGGCCCGGATGGAACCAATCGATCACCGTACCCTAGAAACAGGAGCGAAAATTGGCGAGAGAGGTGAAGAATCGAGCCGTGCATGCATAGTGGAAAGAGCCTTGTGGCTCATTGCGGGGTAAGTAGGGACTTGTAGAATTGTGGGGTAACGGAAGAAGCAAAAATAAACGGGACCCATCATTTCTTTCGGCCCGTCCGATTTCCAGTGATTGTCACGGTGTGTCTGATCACTAAGGACCGACTCTGATAATGCATGAAAGTGCGTCACAGTATATCGCAACCATTGAATTCGCCCCACAAAAAAAATGAGAATGAATATGCGCGCAAAAAAAAAGGCGGAAAATATCACGCTGTGAATGTCGCTTGATTTACATTCGGCCGTGCGCTTCCACAAAGTCCGGCAACCGACAATACCCGAGCTCCGGAATAAATATTCTCGTCCATCTCTTTCCGAGTTCTTCATTCCGCACTCTTCACATTCACGACATACGACATGGCCAACAGACTCGCTCAGGTTTCTGGACACATCACCAACACCTACGGACGCGGCCTTCTCGCTGGCGAGGTAGCTATCATCACTGGTGAGTCTTGCGATACTTCAGAGCGCACAACAATTTGGAGCTTATGTTTTCACGAACTTTTAGGTGCTGGACAGGTATGACTACTCTCTTTAAAATCGCCATGACACAAACCAAATGTACGACCTTTTCTGTAACAGGGAATCGGCAGGAGCGCCGCCCTTCTCTTCGCTAAGGAAGGAGCCAAAGTCGTTGTCAGCGAGTACGTGTATCCAGTTTCATGCGTTCCAAAAACGTACTGACATCTCGCGAATTCATCTAGCATCGACGCGAAGAAGCTCGCTGCTGTCGTTGAAGAGATTAAAGCCGCAGGTGGCGATGCCATCGGTGTTGCGGGTGATGTCGGCGCGGATGACTTCCCCAAGAAGGTCGTCGACGCAACTGTGAAGTGCGTAAAATTTTACTTTCAAATGTTTGGCTTGGTATGAACCATGCATGTTATAGGGCATATGGCAAGATTAACCACATCATCAACAATGGTCAGTATTCGTATTGTGTATGCGCGCGAGCGGCCTAAGACTGACCAATGTAACAGCCGGCTTCACATACGACAAGATGCTCCACACGACCCCCGACGATGTCTTCGACGTCATCATCAAAATCCACGTCCGCGCTCCCTTCCGTCTCATCCGCGAGGCTGCTCCCTACTTCCGCATCAAGGTAATGTCCATCTTCAGATCTTTCTCTGTGTTCATACTGACCTTATATCCAACCAGTCCGACAACCCCGAGAACCGCTCCATCGTCAACGTCTCCTCGACCACCGGTCTCCACGGCAACGTCGGCCAGACCAACTACGCCGCTGCCAAATCCGCCGTTTTGGGCATGACCAAGACCATTGCGAAAGAGTGGGGTCCTTTCGGTGTCCGCGCTAACACCATTGCCTTTGGTCTCGTTCACACTCGGTCCGTATTTCTGCCATTTTGCCTCTTTTTGAACTTGGGGAAGCTAACGCGTCGCGGTGGATAATAGCTTGACTGCCGCCAAGGAGAGTGGCGCCACAATCGAGATCGACGGCAAGAAGGTCGCACTCGGTGTCCCTGGAGCTAAGGGCCCCGCTAAGCCCACAACCGGAGCTTACCCCAACATCCCCCTCAGGCGCGGTGGATCGCCCGATGAGGCCGCTTCGTCTGTGTTGTTGTATGTCCCTTGTTTCTTTTTTTTTCGTGAAAGTCGTGCCTGATTTCGTAACTATTTTAGCTTGGCCTCGCCCCTTGCCTCGTATGTTTCTGGACACACTTTGGAGGTCACCGGAGGTGCCGGTATCTAAAAACAAAATTATATTATTCTTTATGGAAATGTGTATCAAGGATTTACATTTCATAAGTACTTATGTTATAATCTTGTTGGCGGAATCTACACTTTTTCTTTCTCAATGCCTCCTGCAAAGATGGTACATAGATCGTTCCTTGCATTCCCGATCGGGAGACCGATGATTTGAAATTTCGCATCACTAGCCATTGACTTGGGTTCATGTCCTTGCTCCAGGGTTACTGGCCAATTTCCTGGAAAAAGGAATACCACGATGTAATGGAAGAACAGATAGTGAAACAGAAAATTATTTCTAAACCATAATAACAGCATGGGTATACACATAAGAAAAAAATACAGACTAGCAACTTGGGTTCATAATAGGCCAGTTCAACAACTAACGAGTAATTTGTATGGTCATATGTTCCCATTCCCATTGCCTCTTCGTGAATCAATTCGCATGCCTTTTTTATGTGATACATCTGTTCTAGCCAAGCCCTCTGCAAATCGTATACAAGCAACACCAGTAAGCAACGTCTTTGGCGGGCGGAAAGCCGCGTGTAGAAAAATTTGTTCAGGATGTTAAAAGTTTCTCAGGAATGGGAGAGTTCCTCAAGGGATTTAGATTGGGAAAGACTGAGCGCAAATGAAGGTGGAGTGACGAGAGACAACATGTCTGAATCGGTCACAAAGTCTGAAAAAATTGGATTCAGAAGATATAGTCTAATTCGAAACGAGTTATCAGCCTTACCCGCGAGAGAAACAAGGGTGGTGACTTGCGGATGTGGCTTCTGAAACCCCTGAACGTCAAAACAGAACTTGAGAGACCGGAAACGACGGCTGAGGGCCAGATGCCAATTCCGATAATCGATGACTTTTCCGAGTTGGGTTTCACTTGCGCTTTGAAACGTATTAAAAAATACAGACCGGCAACGCCTTGCGTCGTTCTCAAGAAGGTTGGAGTGACCTCCAAGGCATCAGTCAAATCTTTGACCCGCACAGCAGAGGCATCAAGATTGACAAGGCCCACTGATGCACCAGTTTTTTTTTCAGATAACTGTTTTAACTTACTGACGAACGAGACCGAGACCGACTTTGAGGAAGTTCGTGCAGAATTAGTTTGCAAGTTCGTTGATTGTTTTTAGATGACACTTCTCTCTGTGTTCTGGGCAGGCGATGGCATGCGGCAACCCCGCGAATCCATAAATGACGCGTGACGAATGTTTCCGAACTTGATGAACAAGTTAGGATAATGCCTTGGAATGATCAAGAATAATACAAATCCGTTATATTTCCGGAAGGTTATCAATAGCGCCACAAGAAGTCGTCCCCACAGTGGCAACTTGTCTTGCCTAAAAGAGTCTCGTTGCCAGACGATCGAAGAGGGCTTACTGAGAACGAATGGCTTCATCCCTCGCTTTTCATCCTCTTCCAAGGCGAGATGCAGTGATTCGTCGCGTAAAGAGAAATTGTCTAGGTATCATATACTCCAGCCGTGGCTTGACCCATGACAGTTCCTCTCGCGTCCAGGTCCTCGGCAAGGGTAAATACGAGTAAATCGATTACTATCATCGGATACGATCAATTATCGCATGAAATGGTGTGGCTACGCCTCTATAATGGTGCCCAGATACTGTGACTATTTACCTTAATCCTACGCGATTGGAAGTCGCTATCGAAAATCCATTATATGGTGTCAAAACCCAGCCGAGACTCGTAGGAGCACGTAGTCACCGGTCGTAATCGGATATGTCCCGTACGTTGGGAATGTGGGAAGCACAGCGATTGGTGATTTCCAAAGCACTGGTCCACGGAGAATGAATTGTCTCCAGTGAAACTATACTGGTGCCTTATCCACTCCTCGAAGGTGATGGGACTCCTTGTACAGTCGAATTGGATACCAGGAAGCTTAAGCCTCCCATTGGCAAGCACCAGCGTCAAGGATATGATTCACGAGCGGCTAGTCGACAAGCTTCGTCTGTCAGAATGTACCAAAACAACATGTATGCACTTCCTTGCTTGAGTATTGAAGTGAACAACGCAACCACGTGACCTTTGATAGATTACCGACTTTGACTTCGCTGACTTGTCTTTGGCCGCTGTAGCCTCTTTTAAATGGGACGCACATGCGCATCACTCGGTTCCAGGTTCTTCTATCCTGCTCACAAGTCCATTTACATCAGCCATGGCGCTCCCTTCGCAGACGTCGGGAACATTCTCGACCCCTTCTGGGAGTTCTGCCCATTTTTTCTCAGCAGAATTGGACCCAAATGTGATGCCGATCCCATTGTGGATTCAACGTGGGCTGGACTACATACCTCGAGCCACTCAGCCTTATCAATGTGACATGCCATTCAGCCCTGCTTCTGTCAGTGTTGGGCAAGCTCAGCAGCAAAGTTTGACTTAAGTAAGAAATACGACTTGAGAGTATGAGTTCATGCATGCCTCAAAGGCCTTGGTCTGGGTCACTCACCACTGCCTTAAGACATGTCCAAAAGATTAGATTGTGATCCCACCGTGGGCAATCGCAAACTCCTTTGAACGGCACTATGGCACATTCAACATTACAATGACTTTGGTGAGTATTGTTCAGTTAGTTTTGCCTGAAGATTTTACAAAAGGCAGGCTTATCTTCAGAGTAATGGTACAATCAGTGTACAAAATTGGCACAAGTTGGTTTTTGACAATATTGAGTTATATGTGGCATATCATATCCATATGGGTTTTTCCAAGAATGTCATTATCAAGCAGGATATTCGATGACGGTGCATGTAAAAGCTACGTGTTCTCACTAATGCATTTTGGCTTTTGGAACGCATGCCTGTCCTGAGTAAAAGCTGGTTACAGTAAATTTGGTTAACCAATGTCTAAGAAGGTACCCAGTGCAAAATGAAAAAAAAGAACCTCAATCACAAAGCACTTGGCAATGTTGCCCCAAAGACAAGAAAAACATTCATTATGCATAGAGATCAGGGGAGTCAGGTTGTCATTAGATGTAACCAGAGAATTTTGGACATTCTTGATCCAGGTTCATCCATAGCCAATATTCTTGTACCATGCAGGAGCAGATGTGAGCGGTCATGTGCATCAAGGCAGTAGAGTCCAGAAGTTTTTATTATAAGGCCTCACTGGAATATTTCTTATATATAAGTGCTAAGCTTGACGTGAACGTTGGCCTTGGAAAGGATCGGGAGAGCTGTATTTAGAATGGATGAGACTATTCATGTAATGTCCCATGGCTTAGTTGGTTACGGCGTCCGACTGTTATTTCTCTCAATCGGAAGATCGAGAGTTCAAGTCTCTCTGGGACAGTTGCGTCTAGCAATCGGTGTTTTTGCAGGTAAAGTGTCCCTAAGTGAGGTATTACAACGTTGTGATTAACATCTTTTCGATTGGGTCCGAACCTTTCGCCCTAATAGATGCCATCCACGTTTTCTCGTTGTTTTCTCCCGGCAAGATCGAACTTGCTCACAAAAAATGTTCATGCAAACCATAATTTATTCAGATGTACTACGATGATCGTCTCCGATAACCAAAATAAGCGACAGAAACACCGAACAAGATGTTATTAGATTTCGAGAGCGAAAAATTGTTACCATAGGACATTGAAAGTGGATGAAGGAAGAGGCACAGCAGGCAAAAAGGGAACTGAAGAAGTCATAGTTGGGTTTGAACAGAAAGAGGCCGAAATGACCAAGGACCAAGGAAAGATCACATCGAATTTGGATATTGAGGAACCAGAGTGCAGTATCTGAGATTACTCGCTATTAAATGAGTGATCCTTGTCAGTAATGCATTGAACTCTTGTCGGGTGGAGGATGATCGTAAGCCAATTGGAAATGCTGGGACCGGGAAAACGTTGGAAATATTGGTCGAGACGAAATGAGTCCGTGCCATAGGCTCGGCAAATATAACATCAGCCGCTTTGGCCAGTAAGACGTATATATGTAGGATGGGGTGGGGTCACCATATGATGGTATCTGGAGGTAACGCGAAGTCGATTTTCTGATGGCGGGCGTAAATAAAGGTTCAAACATTGCAAAAACTTGATCAGAAAGATAAGAGGTCATCTCGAGCTAGGTTGGATGCTCAATGGAATTCACCTGCACTGTTTCCAGTAGGAAGAGTCCAGTGATAGAGAGCTACGATCAATTTTTGAGTTCTACTCACATCTCTTGACGCTGGCTATGCAAGTGGTACACAGTTTCCTAAAAAAAATACAAGTCGAAGGTATGCAACTCGAATTTTAATCGACGTCTGATACGAAGAGCGTGACACCGAGTATGATTAGGAGTAATTGACGACAAGGGTCCAAGATATAGTTTCCCGGAACAGTGTCTGGATCTTTATAGATAAGTACAGAATCAAAGTCTAAGGAAGTCGAATTTCGATTGTGCACTGTGAAAGTTGTCCCTTGTCAGTGGAACGTGGGACAGAAAGCTGATCAATTTTCCTTCACGTACAAATCGGGTAAAATTTGAGTTTGGGCAACCCTCTGTTACTTTCCTGAAATAGAACAAGTCACCTCGTTCCACCTCTTCACCGCGTCAAGCCTAAATCCCGACGGCGGTGGCATGATGGCAGCTATTCCTTGCATCAGAATGCTTCTCCTATGTCTCACAAGAACTCTCGACTACATTAACCGGATCTCTCGTATTCAATACCGAAGACTAAGCAGTTATCCATCCTCTCAGGTATTTCGAAGAATTTAGGCCTAAAGCTTGGAGCTTGTTCGCTGAGGTGCCAAGGAAAATGTACAGACGCCCGGTCCGAATTGATGACATAGCTAAGGGCTGTGCTCGCCCACTGTTATTAGTTGGTTAGCGACGTCCAGGATTCCGTCTTTCTCGACCTCCTGGGCTTCAGATATGACTTGTTTCTCTTGTCTCTACCAGGGCAACATGGTCACCTTGCTCTAGCAAAAATCTCCATGTTGATATCCTTAATCGTTCAAGTGCTTAGTGGTGTGGGTCCAAGGACTGATCACATGTGAAATAACAGAAAAGCATAGTGTCCAAATCCGACTAGAGGCGGAAGAGATCTTGTAAGAGCAATAAGGACATCATACTTACACCTGTCATGGCACAAATTTGCTCTCTAGACTGTTTTCATGTTGTGCTTATGATTTGACTCGGATACAACACAACACGCCTCTGATAACTACTGTGGGCGGTCGGGAATAATGATCTAAACAAGAGCTAAAGTCCGGAATTGATCCAAGCATTCCTTGACTGCGGGCAATGAATAAATCCCTCATCTTCTTTCTCTCATGTCCTCCGTCGTTCTTCCCTTCGATCTATTGGGCAAAATTCTTAGCTGTTTGGAAGTTGATGGAAAGGACGATATACTTAAGAGTTGTGCTCTCGTCTGTCATACTTTCTTCAATATTACTCGAGAACTCATGAACAGGAATGTGTGGGTTGGCTGGTGGACACACGAGGCATGCAATCGGCGGCTCGATACTTCAGCACCGTTTGCACGGCCAAAAACCGAGCTTATCAAGAGCTTTTGCATTGACGGCAAAGGGTACCTGATCTGGGACCCCGCTGAATGGCTGACCAGTATTCTCTTGCACGACTTTACGAGCCTCAGAGAACTTTCGCTGCGCGAAATGAACTTCAATGGTTTGTCGGAGGCGATTCGTAATAGGCTAGAAGAAGTCGTTCGTTCGAGACCTTTACAAAGTCTCAAATTACACTCGGTGCAGTTTCCTGAGTCGTTGCTCTATGGTACGATTGGACTCAAGCACCTCACCATGATTAACGCTACATTTCTTGAGGCCCCATATACTTTGAATGAAGTCAAAGTCAAACCACCGGTCTTACATACCTTGACAATCTATGCAGATCGCGGGTGGCACCAGTTGCCGTCCTCAGATCATCCAATTAGTCGTACTATGAAATGGCTTCTGGAAGGAAATAAGACGATTGGACTGGTTCCTGTGGATCTTTCAAAACTCAAGGGCATCAATATCAGATCCAGTCTCTTGAAATCCGTGATGTTCCAGGACGATGAGCTAAACCAGGTTCTCCGACGATGTCGTGCCACACTCAAGCACATCAAGCTCACTGCTTCTTTCGAAGGTACGAGTACTGAGATGACATCCGATTTTCCAGAAATGTAATCACTCTTACCCCAGTTAATGATACTATTGATTTACACTTTGAATGCCTTGAAGCTATTTCTACACTGCACATTCATTTTCCCGTCATGAGGGATGATCTGCTTATTTGGCTGGCCAAGACACTTCGTTCATTGGCAATGTCTCATTCATTACATGTCATAACTATCAGCTTGAAGTGTAATCGCGACGTCGAATCAGTTGAGAGACTCAACTGGAAAGATTTCAGCAGCATCGTGAACGAAACTTTCGAATTTTCCCCTTCATGGCACCTAGATATCGTTCTTTGTCAAGATAGAGCTCCAGGTTTCATACTAGAGTTTGGAGACGGAGAGAAAACAGCTATCCATGAGCTTAGGAGTCATTTGCCAAGCTTTGACAATTTTGTGTCTGTTCGAAAAGGAAAAGTTTACGGTAAATTTATATACAATGCGCTTCTTTTACCGCTTCAACTGATGTATCGCTATGCCAGAATGGGAATTCCTACAGCACCATTTTTCCTGGGAAATGTACGACTAAGAAACATGAAAACCGGGCAGGATGAGAATATGTATATTTTTTAGAGTAGACAAGACAATATCCGGAACAGAATATAAACAAGGAATTGGGGCATATGGGTATCTATGGTTTTGAAACGAATCTACAGTTCATGCTCATTTTGCTGACGAGTCTGACTTCCTCTTCAGACAGTCCAAGTCCGAAAGGTTGTGGCGCCATTAGAAGTGCATATTCGCCCAAAAGAGAAGTGCGGAAGGGAAGAGCGTCATCCGTCTGCAGAAAACATCAGTTCACAAGCGGAATTACAGCTCATAAAACTTACACAAATTGCAATAGGATGTTGATGTTTCAAATAATGTCTGATATGGTGAGCATCAAGAGTGGGAACAGTTTTGCATCTATAGATCATAGTGGAATTCAGTGAGACAAACTGAATATCCAGAATACGAACAAGAGATTGGAGCTAAGGCAAATTTCTATGCAGGCATTCTTGTCAACAACAATCTTTCTTGCTTCCTCATCTAAGAAGGTTGCGTGTCCAAGTCTATCTGGAGAGAACGACAACAATTCTAAGGTATCTTGAGATGTGTTGTGTACTGTCTGATGATTCGATTGGTCATAGACGTAAGTATATGATAAAACACTGCCCTGAATCGGAACTTACTTCTGCTATATGAAGAGTGATGCCCAGTCCCGCCTCCTTCGCTTCCTTGAAGTATGTCCTAAACGCCGCTGGGATCCCAGCCGTAGGATCCCCGCATAAGTCAACACCAACCACAGGCTCTCCCTCGGCCTTTAACATCTTTGCAAGTTTCACGCACTCACTCATAGCTTCCGGAGTCATTTTTCTGTCCATACTAACAATGAGACCAACACGATCGGCTCCATAAGCCTTCATTTCCTTCAACACGACCCTTAAATACTCCTCCCGTGACATCTCGGGCGTCACTTTTGGAGTCGTGCGTAACTCAAGATATGTGCACTGCGGGTTTTCGCCATCCAAGAACAGAGAGAGGACGGCGCGAACGGCCCTGGCCAGAGCAAGAGGGGTAGTCATGAGTGCATAGATCGCGGGAAATAGGTCAAAAAAGTCGTGGATAGCGTTTAGAGACGGACCACTCATCAGTGTATTGATCCCTGATTGTATCACATCATTTGAGATGGCCTTGGAGGAAGCAGGAGATGCTAGATGTTCATGAGCTAGTTCCTGTAGGACTGAGATTGGTATAGAGCCATTCAAGTGAGCATGAAGCTCCGCTTTTGGGAGATTTTGAATGAAAGTTATCTGTTCTTGGGTCAGAACGCTGAGAGCGTCCGCTGCTGGTCCTGAGATAGCAATCATTCTTCTATCAGCCTGGAATTCTGAAGTCGTCTTTGATGGTCAGAAAGTTCGGGAGATGTCTGATGTGAGACTTCGCACCTACACGACGGAAGTCAACAATAAACCAGAATACTAGTGCAATCTCTATTTGGCTAGTCAATTTCTATCGCCTAATGTAAAGATGAGATCTTATCTTATCTGAACAGGAGGCCAAGTTGTACGATCGAAAGTGGATACTGAACTACCGAATGGACAAACGACTAGAATAGGCATCAGTCTCATCTATCACTGCCAAATGCCACTAGTGGAAAAAATTTATATGGGAACGTTCCCAGTCCCTGGTACAACGCCATCACTCACTGCTGGCACCAGAGCCTGTTTCCATCAGAAAAAGTGACAAAGAAATGTGTCATGCCAATTCCAATGTACATATTTTTCAGGAAAAAAGTTGCCAAAGAAATGGTATGACACGTTTCTTTGTCACTTTTTCTAGTGGAAACAGGTTCTGAGGGACCAACAGTGATTGCTCTTCATATATGCCTAGATCGGCAGGGGAAAAACCATATGATATCTTGGGTAGAATCTTACGGACTTCTGATGAATTGCAATTGAAATGCCACATCTCGCGCGGTGCATCGTCATACGACTCCAGGGAGAGGGTTCTTTTATATCAAGCTATAATTGTCGAGGTACCTCTCGATAATCGACGACGTCGAGACCATGGTGCCTATTCGCATACAAGTGTATGTACCTTATCTGTTAACGACGCATCTGAGTCATCTCAATGGAACTTTCAACTTTGCAGCATTAGCGAAACCTACATCGGCCTCGTGTCATATAGTGTGCCACCCGTCCTTATTCTCTCCCCTCATTCTAAAATCATGTTGGCAGCTTTGCTTTACTATGATTATGCGTTGACACTACCTGCCGAGGTTGACCGATTTTGGTCAACGAGAAGGATCTCATGGACTTCTACCTTCTTTTACCTCAATCGCTACTTGAGTCTTTTTGGTCATATTCCTGCCATTGTTCAACGCCTATGGATATTTGAATCATCCGATAGCGCACAGGTAATTATCATCTTCATCCACACGATTTTGCATCTTCCACGACGAGCGTTTCAGATGTGAGAATGTGCCTTCTCATACCTCACAAAGCTGTTCATAAGGCTGCTTGCTAGATGCGCTTCTTTAACCAAATATCATCAGTATCTCCTATTGGTCATT
>QFEW01023471.1:0-10028 GCA_003316525.1 Termitomyces eurrhizus
TAGTTTGTGCAGTTGCCGGTATAATCCTCCAGTCAGGAATCGATCTACGAGTTTGTCACATTGCGGGTAAGGACAACATCAGAGCCGATTTACTATCTCGTCTACTCTTTGATGAGTATAAAAGAAAATTCCCCGCAGATCACGTCCGCCGATTCGAACCTCCTCAAGACTTATTGCCAACGCAATGGAGAGCGTGCTTTTGAGCGCGCTGGGCAGGTCGTCAAGTGGTAAACAGACGACCCGTCCACCAATGGCTCTAGAAGATCTGGACGCTCTCACGTTCCATCTTCAGGTTCACGCCATTGAGAAGTTGACAGCCAGCAGTTATGTAACGGGAGCACGGGACTATGTTAAGTTTTGTATCAATCACAACATTCCTCTTGACCCAACTCCACAGACATTATCACGTTATATTGCCTATACTTCGAAATTTATTGCATCGGGTCCTAAATACCTTACAGGACTTCGTCACTTTATACGGGACTTCTATCCAGACTTTGACTCAAATAGATCACATCCCCTCGTGCAAGCTACCATAAGAGGCTCAAAGAAAGTACGTGCCAATCCGATTCGTAGGAAATTACCCTTGCGGCCACATCATCTTGCATCTTTCGTAGAGGCAGCACGGCGTACTAAAGATTACAATGATTTCCTGTTCGCTACCATGATGTCTTGCTGCTTCTACGCATGTCACAGGTCAGGAGAGCTTGTCAAGAAGACAGCGAAGGAGCCCACCAATTGGCGCAAGACTATTAAACGTTCCTCAGTAAAATTTACTCAGGGATATGCGGGGTATCACCTACCTTACCATAAGACTGATCCATTCTTTCATGGAACCGACATTCTATTCACGCATCAAGAGATGGCAGATCCCGTATCGTTGTTGCACGAATACATTAGAAGCAGAGATAAACTACACGGTTTTTGTAGCGCTCTATTTTTACGAGAAGACGGTTCTCTTCCGACGAGATCATGGTTTGATTCGAAACTGTTTTCCTTTGTAGATCGTTCTTTCGGAGGCCATTCAGCGAGGGCAGGAGGCGCCACCTTCTACGCGTCGCTGGGAGTCTCAGAAGACATTATCAAGGCTCTGGGTCGATGGTCTTCCTCAGCTTGGACCATCTACGTTCGTGAGAACCCCTGCGTAAGGATGGCGCTACAATTGGCAATCTCAAAGAAACGTCATTAAGTTTTTTCTTCAATGATTTTTCTATTCAGTCAGCTTCTCGCATCATCTTCTTGTCACCACCACCATCCCCTCCACTCTCCTCATCAGCCGCTTATAGCCTATAGCCATGTCGCCGCTTCAAGAAAAAATAAATAAATAAAAAAGGGGGTCGCTCCGGCGGCCGATTAGCACTAAAAACAGTTCTATTCTCTTTCGCACATCAACCTAGTCACGCAACGAGCTGCAGAGGACATAAATTACTGTAATAACCATATATAACATAATAAAGTAATAAAGAAAATAAAGAACGAAGAGAAGAGTACATACATACAATAAATAAAATTAATAAAATATAAAAAAAGAAAAAGGAACATGTAAGAGTCGGGGACCGGCGCACACTGCGCCGCTACGATGAAATGCATTGGTGCTAGTATTTAACATGAGCAGGACGACTACTGAGTGTCAGCTATCAACAATCAGCAAACAGCTTCCCGCGTCAATACTCAGCCATCCGTGGCTCCGGCCTCTTTGTCTTTGCTTGAAAATTCGTAAATTTTCACGCCATCCGATACTTTCTTGGACTTAGCGTCATGAGTCATGACCGTTTTCGCGTGCGGGTCCTCAATGACATGAGCACCAATGCGACTTCCGTTCTTCATATTTGCCCAATCAAACGACGATTGAGCTACCCAGTAAGGCTTCATCCGCCAGATCGCATTAAGGAACTCGTCTTCAGTTCGCGGATGTTCTTCCAACATATCCTTGTTGGCCAAAAGACCGGAGTAAGAAAATTCACCAACGACATTGTACGCCCGTTTCGAACATCCCGTAATGTCTAGTTGGTAGCGTGGGTAAGGGTCAGGCCTTTCCCGCAATTCTTGCTTGAGTTTGAACGAGGAAACCTTGACTTCAGAGGGCGACATAGCAACTTCTGGGATCGGATTGCTCGTGGAAGGAGTCGCGGACATATTAGTCTGAGGTTCTTTCCCTTGTTCCTTCATTTGCGGCGCTGGTGCGCTAATCTGCTCAGATTCCGGGATTCCAAGTTGCATCCCGATAGTAATATACGGGCGTTCTTTGTCCGCCTTTGTCCGAGTCTGGCTGAAGAACTCATAGGTATCTTGGGCGTTAATGTGAATGGGCGTGTGGCGGGCCCTGTTCCTCACTTGAATGAAGATTGCGGTCATACTCCACCGGTTCGGTTGTGGATTCTCTTTGCTGCTAATCCACACAGGAATAGCAAGGTCGGCTTGTTCCATATTCAGGTAGCCTTGGATTGCCGCGCCCCGTAGAAAAAACAAGTAGAAAGCTTCATCGTTGATCGCCGACTTCTTGCCTGCCTTGACGAACTGCGTGAAATGCACAAACGCGTCTTTGAACGCTTCTTGAAGCGTCTCTCCTCGCATGTTTCCCGGTTCCGCTTTCAGAACTGACTCGATGTCCTCCTTCGGAATGAGAGCACGGAGAAAGTCGACGACGGGAATCATCTTGCTGAACGAGATACCGTCTTTGACTAAGGTGCCCTTAAGGGACGGGTTCTTCAAGATCGAGATGTCGTGGGCCAGAATGCAGAGTATCTTCGCGACCAGTTCCCCTCTTTGTCCCGTGTCGATCAGCCCCTTGTCAAGCCACGCTGAGATGGCAAATGGTATGTCATGCTTGTATATTGCTACGATCTTGTCGATTATCTCTGTTGACCACATTTTGTCTTTGGGATCCAGTCCTAATACTTTGATTTGACAATTTTTGAATATCGTACGAGAAGCCGCTTCTGCCACGAAAGGTTCGGATGAGTAGCCACCACGGAGATATTGTCGATGCTGTGGAACGGAGTACACAGTTCGCATGCTGCTGGCGACGAGAAGTCCTTCGAGCAAAACGGCTTCGTCTCGGTTAGACTCAAAGGTCAGATCAACACGAACGGCAAGAGGCGGAATCAGCTCTTTAAGTGGGTAATCGTGAAGTTTATCCCGAGTTGAATCCTCGAGATGTAATTCCAATTTGTGCATGGCGTAATCCATCATGAACTGTGCATTTTCTGTCTGCGACTCTTCCAAAAGTGCCCAAAACCTGGAATACACAGTTTGAGTGAACAAGGCATAAAACCAAATATATGCGGCTTACAGCGGACGGCCAAATCGCGCCATGAACTTCAACGAACATATCTCCTCAGAGGAATGATCACCTTCGGTCACAAGGATCGGTTCCTTCCAGGCATCAAAAGGAAGTTCAACAAAAGGGGCGTTTATATTATCGTCACTTTCTGCAGACTCGGACGACTCGGGGCGAGAAGACCAGAAATTTCGTGCACTCGGGGCAAACTCAGACAGACGTGAGTATGTCGACAGGAATAGTGCGAAGACTGGCGCCTTCTGCATGTAGGTGAAGGCTTTGCACAGGCACTGATAAGCTGTGCGTTTTGCTACCTCTTTAGGTGTTACCGTGGCCTTGGTAAGATGATGTGCTTCATCGAAATAGAAGATGAAAGCAGGTTCTGAACCATTCCCCTGAGGTTTGATTTTCTTCGAGACTCTGGCCAGGAAGTCCGTTACTGGGAAACAACATCAGCGCCAGATTCTTCACGGCTGACCAAATACCCACAGACCTTTCTTTTGAATAACCTCAAATGGAAATTCCTCATTTAAAATGTCTTTGAATTCTTCCGAAGGTTGATTCATGTCAACCGCCCTAGTATACATATCCACGCGTACCTCGCTCTGAGGATAATCAATATACTTGTACCATTCTGCAGCAAGATCTTCGGTCCTACAGCCCGACGCCTTCATTTTATCGATCCAGTCTTCAGCAAAGGCGACGACCTGCAGTAAAAACAGCAGATAGCGGCGCTCAACGTAGAGTGCTGGCTTAAATTTGAATCCGCAGAAGTAAAAGACAAGGGGTTCTCCATTGGCATAATCACTGAGTGGGTAGCCTTCGTCCTGAGGTCAGGATTGATACATAATACGAAGCAAGCAAAGCACCTGATTTGTCTGAGTCGGGTCTCAGGATTATCGGCATCGCGAAAAGAGACTGAGAGAGCTGGTCCATTAGCCGAGATTTACCGGTTCCTGATCCCTGAATGATGGCAAGAAAGTTTCCGTAAGGTTTGTCGAAGCGGGGGGAGGAGCACATGTTGTTTATGGCTCGTTGTAATAGACGGTGGTTATCGCCCACATAGCCCGTCTTCCAAGCATTTGTCACCGCGACCAAGACTTCTGAGACAAGCGTTTCTTCTTAGTACACGAGGACGAGAACAGAACTGCTTTGAACACTCGCCGGGGCTTGGAGTGTAAGTTTGATGAGAAGTTTGAGGACGTTTCTCATTCTCTTCCTTGACTATTGAGAAGTGAGTCACAGGACTGGTGGAGGATATGAAGGACGAACTGTAAAGAATCAGTGCCGCCGTCGCCATACGTGCTTTCATTTCCCCACTCTCCATACTCTCCAAATTTGGCTCGAGCAGATTAAGAAAATGACTGCCATAACTTCCTCCTGGCGGCACTGGTATGTCGTCTCTGCCAACGATGATCTTGGCGAGTTGTTTAAAGATTGGCGTATAAAAAGCTTCGATTTCTTGAAAAGAAATCAAAGACAACAGTTCGCGGTACATCTGGCGGGTCCTGACTCGACGAAACAACTGTTGAGCAGCCTCGACTTGTGACGCTGCCGACGTTGCCGACGTGTCAGTGTTAGAGTCCTGTTTGGCTCGTTTGGCCGATGAACCAGTTTGCCTTGTAGACATGGGAGGAGGATGTGAGTATTCCTAAGTTCCCTTGCTCTCCCCAACACTGACATACCATCGTACGAGAAATGAACAAAAATGACAACTGTGAGGTTCGAACTCACGCCCTTGCGGACTGGATGAGCTTTCAAACAATTGAAGACCTAATTCCAGCGCCTTAGACCACTCGGCCAAGTTGCCATGTCTCCAGTAGATTGTCCGACGAACACATACAATCAGGTCTCAATTTCCGAATAAAAAAAAACAATCTATTATCTAATAAAATGTTGGGAACCACCGACCCATCGACACCTCCTGGAAACTAGAAGCGACGACATAGGGTACTAAGACGTCCAGCTCACTCAGAACACGGCCTGACACTCGAACGACCGCTTGAACAAACCGAAAAGGCAAGAGCGGTTATGAGCAACAGGGGAAAAAGATGGCCGTGTCGCCGCACAAAGAAACCAGAAGAAGAAAATTTGAAGCCTTAAGTATGTTGAGCGTGGGAAGGCGACTTAGGGCCGGTAGGTTGGCGTCCAGTTCCTCGATTGATCCTATGCGGGATGATTGGATCTATAAATGATTGATTTGTAGATTATCAGGACATCAGCAATGTCGCTGTACCTGTGCGTCGACTGCGGCGGCTCCAAGACGTCTGCCGTCATTTGCGATGCCTCTGGCGCAATCCTCGCACGCGCTCTCGGCGGTCCCTCCAACTTTGCCTATCTCACCCTCGCCCACTTCACCTCTGCCATCACCGCCACCCTCACCTCTGCCCTCTCCGCCTGCCCCGCCTCGCTCTGTCTCCCAACTACCCTCCCAATCCCCACGACCCACACAAGCCCCTTCGCCGCCGCGTCTTTCGGCGTGTCCGGCGTCGACTCGCCCGCCGCCATAGCATCCATCACCCCCGCCCTCTCCGCCCTCCTCGGCATCCCCGCGGGACCCAGACTCCGCATCGCAAACGACACCCACCTCCTCGCCACGCCACTACTCACCCACGCGGACATCACACACGCCGTCGCCGTCATCGGCGGCACAGGCTCCATCGCCGTGTCCTTCCGACAGCACCCCGACGGCTCCATCGAGGAGCTCGCGAGGATCGGCGGCTGGGGCTGGATCCTCGGCGACGAGGGGGGCGGGTTCAGTGTCGGCCGCGAGGCGCTCCGCCAGATCCTGTTGGACTATGACACCGCGTCCGTCACGGGCCGAGCTCCGACGCCGAGCACGCTCACGAGACGCGTTTTGGAGACGTTCGAGGTCTCGCATGTTCCAGAGATCTTGCCGCTCGTTCATCTACCTGATTCAGCAGAATCAGAGTCTGAATCTGGGTACCTCAGGCAGCCACGTGAGAAACGACTGTCATCGTTGTCCCCGCTTGTGTTCGAGGCTGCGTTTGAGCACAACGACGCGTTTGCGTTGGGCATCTTGAAGGTGTGTGCTGGGTTCCTCGCTCAGATGGTGGCTGTGCTGCTGGGAGATGGAGCGCGAGATGCGCAGAGGGCACTGAGAGCCGCGGATAGTGTTATTTCGTTTGGTGGGTCGCTTGTGGGCATTGAGAAGTATAGAGCCCTAGTGCTAGACGATCTCAAGCAGAGGGGGCACGTATTCAGATATGTCGAGTTTATTGATGATGCGGCGGCGGTTGGGGCCGTGGGTCTCGCAGCGTCTGCTAGTCCGCGCCATGACTGATTGTGGTGTTGAGGCCGTGAATCAATATGACAGATGCTCGTTGTGCCGGGTCAACGGTGTTTACGTCGGTGGCCCTGAGAATCATTTAGTCAAAGAAGCGCGTTCTTTCCCGGTCTTTTCCATGCTCGGTGATAGCGAGTGTCGAGACGCCACCCCGAATTATGGTTCGGCGTACTCGGGTAAGTGGGGATGGATGTCCTTCTCCATCTCCGTCATTTAGTTTGACGTATTGATGGGGGTGCGAGCAGGCAGAAAAATTCTTGCGCTGATGCAATTGACAACCTAGAATACTTAACAAGACTAACCCCCACCCAGCTCTCGTCACGGAGTATTTCCGGCGTTCGATATTAGTCGTTGTGTTTTGAGGACAATGTCCTGAGACCTTACCCATCGCTCTCTAGTGTGTGAACGCCACACAACATCAAGCGAAGAATTTCGATGATCACTGAATATCTCTCGTTCTTTCTTCTCTTACTTGCTTATGTCGTGGCTGCCGAGTATCGTACCCGTACCGCAGCTTCGCGTCCTCCGTTGAGTAAGTAGTACTTACAACCATTTTCATAACGTTAGACCCCTTTGAGTTCCACCTGTTTAGTTGTTTGGCCTGATATCCGTGATGCCGGGCTTGCTGCCGAAGCGTAACTACTCGTAGAATTAGCATAGCTATTACTTATCTTCTTCCTTAATAAAGCATCACATATCGAGGGAGCTGAAGAAAATGATTTTACGACTTGCACTTGTCGGGAAGGATCGATACAACGTGATACAGGAAATCACTGGTATGAGCATCCGAACCATCAAACGCATAATATATCGTCGTACTGGTGATGTAGCTCCGTTGAAGAGGACAGTTGATGGACGAACTCGAATTCTCTGGCAAGCCCGGCCATCGCGGATATCAGGCCAAACAACTAAACAGGTGGAACTCAAAGGGGTCTAACGTTATGAAAATGGCTGTAATTCAGCTTCCCCCCCCCCATCTCTTGCTTTGAGCTAATTTCGGCAATGAATGGTGGCGTTATGGCGCTGTTGATTGATGGATGTCTCGTTGACTTTTTGCTTTTAGACTATTTTGAATTATCAGCCAGTGATGAACTCAATCACCACGTGATCATACGGTTGACCATGCACTTTGAACGCCTAATACTTAAACTCGAACGGGCGCCCTTGGGCCGCATAGCCCGCTACCTTGACCTAGTAATCCCCAAAGCGGCAGCATTTAACACACGTAAGTATGTTGCGGGAGCCAACCTTTCGGTGTGGTTACATAGTTCACGTGATCAACTGTCATCAGAAAATTCGCCACTTTTTCACTTTTGTTTCAGTCGCGCTAAAACCTACTACTACTAAAGTAGGAGAGGGTGATCCTAATCCTATTGTGCGATGGAGATTGACTGAACCTTAGTCTGGCTAGGTCGCTCCCGGGTCGCGCAGCGTTTCCAAATATGATTGTTTATGTCTATCTCTATCTCTATCTCGCTTCGAGCTTTTTCTTCTCGCTGAGTCTGGTCATTAAAAGTGACATCTATCGTACAGGAGGACTTCCATTGAATCATATCTGACTAGGTGGCAGATTTCCTTTGACAGTCTTCGCGAGAACTCGTTGTGGAAACCTGCGCGACTTGTTGTTTAACGTACTTCTTCTATCAACTAGAACGTCTGCAGGGTCCTTGCCGGAAATCGCATCTTGCAAAATCTGGGTCTTGATCTTATTCGTGACAAGCAGCATGGAAACTGATCCACAGCTTTTGGGAAAAGCGAAGATAGTTCAGAATGGGGAAGCGGGGAGAGGTATAAAAGAGCAGGGGGAGGACGTTTTGGAGGTATCGGTTTAAACGACCTCCTTCAACTTGTGTTTTACTTGAAACATCTCGCTCTTTCGTTCAACTAACACGATGTTCGCTCGTCTCGCTACCGTCATCCTCTTCGTTCTTCCGGCTGTTATCGCCGTTCCTACCTACGGCTCGTCATCTGGCTCATCTACCCCGAGTTGCACCACTGGTAAGGTGATGTGCTGTAACGACGCTACGAGTGTAAATATATTTCATATACTCCAAATATCTTATTTATCTGACTCATCATGGTACAGGCCGACCCCTCTAGCAAGGAAGGTCTCTTGAGTGGCCTCCTCGGCGTCGTCCTCGGGGGCATAAACATTCCGCTCCAGGGTATGCTCTCAAGTCTTTTTTCTGGTGTTAGTCTTAGAATTGTGATGGCTGTTTATCATAGTCAACTGTATTCCGGCTGCTGGTATTGGTGCTAGTGGCCAGTCGTGCGCTGGTCAAGTTGCTTGCTGCACAGACAATGAAGGCGTGAGTAGTATTTATATAGTTGGTCTATTTCGACCTTTTGCTTATTTTGATTTCTTTTTAGGGTTCCCTCGTTTCTTTGCAGTGTGATCCTATTAATGTCACTGCTTGAGTGATTTGCTTTTGGCGCATGTTAATTAGGCCAAGGACTTTTGGACATTGTTAGTGGTGCTTTAATTTTTTTTCTCGTTAGCATTGTACCGCTTGATTAGTATACCATAATTGTGTGCTTTTCTTTTGCAAGTAAGGGTGAAGATGTGACTGGCATGATGTTACGTGTCGATGTATTGTTCATCAAGCTAGATTGTTGAGCCGAAGTCATTGGGTTGTTTCGGACAACTTGAAATCGAAGATGGGATTTTCATATCTGACTAGCAAGTATTATGTGCTGTTAAGGTGTTTCTACCCTTTTTTTGGACTGGGGAATACGATACTGTCACTGATTTTTTCTGAACGTTGAGAGTCAAACCGACAATCGTACGTCATACCTCTGGTGAGAGTTTCCTTTTCGTCCTTACCTGTACACCAGTGGGTATTTGCCAGTCTGGCTAGGTCGCTCCCGGGTCGCGCAGCGTTTCCAAATATGATTGTCTATCTATCTCGCTTCGAGCTTTTTCTTCTCTCTGGGTCTTGTCATTAAAAGTGACATCTATCGTACAGGAGGACTTCCATTGAATCACATCTGACTAGGTGGCAGATTTTTTTTGACATTCTTCGCAAGAACTCATTGTGGAAACCTGCGCGACTTGTTTAACGTACTTCTTATATCAACTAGAACTTTTGCAGGGTCCTTGCCGGAAATCGCATCTTGCAAAATCTGGGTCTTGATCTTATCCGTGACAAGCAACATGGAAACTGATCCACAGCTTTTGGGAAAAGCGAAGATAGGCGGATTGGAGTTCAGAATGGAGAGGTATAAAAGAGCAGGGGGAGGACGTTTTGGAGGTATCGGTTTAAACGACCTCTTCAACTTGTGTTTTACTCGAAACATCTCGCTCTTTTGTTCAACTACACGATGTTCGCTCGTCTCGCTACCGTCATCCTCTTCGTCCTTCCGGCTGTTATCGCCGTTCCTACCTACGGCTCGTCATCTGGCTCGTCTACCCCGAGTTGCACCACTGGCTCGTCTACCCCG
>QFEW01023472.1:0-30068 GCA_003316525.1 Termitomyces eurrhizus
CAAGAGACTTTAAACTACGTCTAGGGGGTCCCTCCTGTCAGGGGACTCCTCATTCCTTTCTTCTTTCACTCTTTATTTCTTCACTCTCCTTTCATTCACTTCCTTATTTCTTCTATCATTCTCTCATCTTGCTGTTACTACTTTTTCAACACTATTGGTTAGTACTATTCTCAACCTTTGAGGTGCTCTGGTTCTTTAGCTATCACTCAGACAAGTGTGGGCCCTTCAGCACCGCTCCAGGCTGCTTAGATAAGCCGGAGTTTGCCTTTCTGACTTCTAAAGTCCGGAGTTTTCCTCCCTTGTTTGCACACTTGTTTGGTTAGTCAATTTTCGAGTTTTTAAGGTTTTGTTGTACTGTACAGTTGTTTCCCATGCTTCAGAGGCCCCAGAAGCGTCCAACCTGGCATAGGGAATCCCCAGACTTGTTCTCTTTGGATCTCCCTTTGCCAGGTGAGTAGCTACCTTGATATTGTCAGTATATATTCTAATACACTTTGGATCTCCCTTTGCCAGCTGTGTGACTGAGCCACAGCCTCTAGAGGTCGCCCTTACACCTCCATCATACTTAGAGGCTTTACTGATGCAGACTGGGCTAGTTGCCCAGACACCAGAAGGAGCACTGGAGGATACGCTTGGTCACTGGGATCTGGAGCAATCTCGTGGTCGGTACGCAAACAAAAAACCGTCGCGACCTCATTGTGCGAAGCAGAATACATGGCGGCATACGAATCGACTCAAGAATGTATATGGTTATGTGCGCTAATGAAGGCTATCGGATGGAACTTCACAGATAGTCTGACTACCTTATTCTGCGACAACAAAGCCGCCATCGTCTTATCTGAAGACCTGACTGCACACGCAAGAGTCAAACATTTTGACATCAAGTACCACTTCATTCGCAAACGGGCACAAAGTGGCAAAATCGTCATCAAGTACATAAACACGAAAGACAACGCAGCTGACATATTCACAAAAGCACTTCATAAACCCCTCTTCACTCGACTGCGCCAGATGCTCGGATTGTCATAGTGCCACGACTTCATGCGAGGAGGAGAGATCATAGTTCGTGGCAAGGAGGAGTGTTGGGACCGAGTCAAAGCACATTGTACCACGAACAATGATGCTAGGGCCAATGGCCACCTTTGTTAATACACTTATAAGCAGGGCACATCGTAGACATACCCCAGTTCCGTTTATACGTTAACTGGGGTATGTCACCAAGTCATATATCACCAATTACATGCTAACTTACAATCATACCTAGATTCGTACTAAACGTACACATTATCTAGGTACTTCAATAGAGTTCCGTTTATACGTTAACTGGGATTTGTACTAAACGTACACATTATCTAGGTGTCACTGAACAGCGTATAAGGACTAGGAGTATCAAGTTCTAACACGTTACCAGGCCGTCTCCTCTGGCCTTGCTGGGGGCTTGAAGCTGGGCCTGGCAAAACACTAATGGTGGTGTTGATGCATGTGATGGCAGTGATGGCAGGTATGATAGCAGGTGCCAGTCAAAGTGCATGGTTGGAGGTTGATGAAGGGGTTCAGGAGGGGCTCTGGGAATGTCTTGGGGTGGATCCTGGAGTGAGGGGTCATGACACTAACAAGGTGGCTTTCAACACACAATAATACAGGTTACAGCACTAACAGTACTTCTCCACTTCTCTTTTAGTACAAGCTGTGGAAGCATTTTGTGATGTAACATTGTTGAGATCAGAGTTCCAAGGAATGAGGACCTTTGACACTGCTGGCATTGGTTTCCATTGGAAAAAGTGTAAAAGAAACCTGTTATACCATTTCTGAAGTCCCAATTTCAGAAATAAAAAGGCACTTTGCTTTGTTTAAAGACTTTTTTTTCTTTCAGAAATTGGCACATTGGAAATGCTATCATAGATAGAACCCTCAGTCACTTATACCAGACTGAGGGTATGTTACTTATAATCATCTAAACATATAAATTACTGACTGTGCCTTAGAATAATACTTCCAATTGTTCTTAAGTACAGTTCCCATTACAGTCACATATACCGGACTGAGGAATAATACTTACAATTGTTCCTGAGGACGAGTAACTAGTCTTGATTCCAACAAATTACGCCTTGACAGCTTGACGTAGTAATGTCAAAACCACGACAATCAATTGACCACAACAACCCAACAAGGTGTCAAGTTTGTCGCCTCCATAACTGCGTCTAACAAGGTCTGGAAATCTTATCTGTAGCCTAATCAGGGTTGATTCTGTCTGGATCCGGTCTTCAGTATTTTCTTACATGCAATGAAGGAAGGTACTTTGAAAGGTTTTATGGAGACCTAGGCACGCAAATCGAGGTGTGTTCGTTTAGGCCGACAACAAATTCAAACCCTGGGCTTTTTGGGATGGACGCAAAACGTTAGTCCACTACTTTATTGATGTGTCCATTCTTACGTTTCTATCGTGACCTTGCCAAAGCTTAACTGATTTGACGACTGATAGTTGTCATACTTTGACGTTAAATATGATATTGACAGTGAAAGTCGCCCATTTAAACTCAAACCCTGGGTTTTATCGAATAGACGCAAAAGGTTAGTCCAATACCTCCTCATTAGGAATATGAACTTGTGAGGCGCTTAAACCCGGCCCTGCCAGCGTGATTCCATTCTTCAATTTAATCCGGGACCTTACCAAAGCTTGTTCTTGATTCTTCAAGTTTAAGTGATTTGGCGACTGATACTTGTCATACTTTGACGTTCAATATGATATTGACAGTGAAGGACAGATTGTACGGGACTTTTCGCTCGCATGACTAGCCATCCGGTCCCTGGTCGGAGTTTATTCATAAGTGAAGCCTTCTTTTGAAGCCTGTTAAATAGAGCACCGGGAAGGGACGGCACGTTGATATCCTCAACATGTTCATTCGCTCCGTCTTTTGTGCCTCGCTGGCAATCCTTGGCTTGACTTCCTTTGGTCTTACAAATGGTGTTGAAGTGACCGATACCTCTGCAGCAATAAAACAAGGCACTTCGACAGAGGACTCGAAGTTGGTTACTTGTAAACTAAGGAAAAGAAAAGAATGGTACACATCGAAAATTTTCAACATCTGATGATGGAATGGGTAACCGTTCCATGGTAGGCGAAGTATTGAACCACGCGAGAGGGCCGACTATCTGAAAGCAGTAAAATGCCTTCAGAACAACCCATCGAAATCAGGCCTTCCTCACGCCCGAAACCGTTTCGACGATTTTCAAGGATTCCACATCTCTGTGACGACCCGAGTCCATGAAGTCGTGCGTCTCCCATCTCCCATCCTCCTTCGATCTGAAATTGTTTACTAACATGACCATGCTAACTTGTAGGGTCAATTCCTTCCTTGGCATCGCTGGTTTCTATACGTCTATGAGAGGGCGCTACGCAACGAGTGCAACTACACTGGCCATATTCCGTATGTGTTTCTCCTCCATATATCACGCCCTGTGCTAATGAAGGCTCTATAGTTATTGGGATTGGACAAAAGATGCAGACCCATCAAATCCTGAAGCGTGAGATCTATAATTTGTCAACACATTCAAACTAACGTTTGAATTTAGCTTCCGTTCTTCACCGATCTTTGAGTCCGAAGACTTTGGTAACCTGCCCTTGGTACGAGGTCCCTTATCGAGCGGCGTTTTTGCCAATTATTCCCTTATCTACGGCACGGGGCCGCCTCCGAACGTCACTATCCACCTTATAGAGCGTGGGTTTGACGTCACCATGGTCCATAGACTTACGGAGGCAGCAGTCAAACATACAATGAACCAGACAACATTTGAGACTTTCCGGATTGAGCTTGAGGGACGGCCAATTACTCCTGAGCCAAAAATACACGATTCTGGACATCGTGTCGTTGGTGGGGACATGGGTGACACCTACTCGAGTCCAGGAGGTTTGTAATCATGTACATTGATCTTCAATTATCTCACCCCTGAACCAGATCCTCTGTTCTACTTGCACCATGCAAATCTCGACCGTCTGTGGTGGATGTGGCAAGAAGACGACAAGGCTAATCGTTTGTATCAGATCTCAGGCCGTTCAACTCAGACTCCTCCATACCATAATGTCACCCTCAACACGACTCTTCCAACTGGAACCCTCGGACAGTCGGTAAGGATTCACCAGGTCATGGATACTGAAAATAAGCTTCTCTGCTATACCTACGACTGAGCGCTATTGACACGGAATAGTAGTAGGGTACTGTCCCTCAGCTTTTCAATTGAACTTGCATTATTGAGTCACAATTGTTCTGCTCCATCGTTCGATCCAGCGTAACGTTATCTTCGGAACTGAAAGAAAGGAGTATTTGTGAGCACTCTGTGGCAGCTTCAAGATAATTCGTATAATGTAAACTCCTCTCGCAATGCAGTACCGCTGTACTCAGTGTCAGGTCTGCTTTGGAAGTAGATTTGCCGTTCGGCCCGTTCATTTAGACTTAATGAGGTCTTAGTCAGTCACTTTTAAGTGTGATTATTGGGTTTACAGCTCTTGCACTTTGTCGCAAATGTCAGTGATAAAATATATAGAAATAAAGAGGATCCTACTTTAAAAATGATCTTACTTACGAGGAGGTCAGGAAGAACGTGGTAAGGTTTTGAGATATGCAGATAAGTACTTGAAGATTCTGATAAATTGAAGAGCAGCATGAGATTAAAAAAGTGGAAGCACACAGTATTTGTTGGACCTTCAGGTCACCATCACCCTTCGCACTATCACACGCGCTTTGGACCTTGAGGCCACCGTCACCCTTTGCACCATCACACGCGCTTTGGCGCTTTGTCTACTCTTTCTTTCTTTTCCTTTATTCCATTGTCCTTTCCTCTTCATACTACTACTCCTTTCTATCGACCCTGCATATTATACTACTTATATACAGACACTTACGCATGAGTACCCTCAGCTCCTTATACGAGACTGAGGGTACGTCGCACATATACACTCCTACCGTATCATCGTACTGAGACATCGTACCTATAGATTTACTTACTTACTCTCTCTTATAGGTATGATCAGAATACTAGCTAAATAAAGCATTCACTCATTTACTCTGTCTTATAGTTACGGCAAGGTCTTTAATTCTAACAGGTTATGGGCCACTGTTGTGTCAATTAAACACACGTCGGAATTCCCTTGCTCTATCACACTCGTCACACCTCGGGCCCTGAATCCCTGATTGACTGCCTGATCCTATCTTCATGCAAAACACTCTGAGATCTCTTTGTCTCCCTTGTATTACTCTCAGGCAATCATGCAATGGGCTCTCTTCCTTTTGCTGTCTCCCCAGCTCAACCCAACCCTTCTTCCATGACTTCTCTGTTGGCTAACGATGCCACGTACCCACAAATCTGCCCTGCCAAGCTCAATGCCCACTGGCCAGCTTCCAAGATTCTTTTTGATCAGGCCATGGGAGAATTCACCAAATGGTCAACCAAGCTTGAGATTTTCCTCCAGCAGAGTGGCCTCAATTGTTACATCTTCACCCCAGAAACCAAGCCAGACTGGTTGATCATACAGCCTGACCCAAGCACTGAGCCCATCGCCTATGCAAACTGGTTAAGCAACAACAACTTAATCATTGGTGTCATCTGCCCTGCCATCTCAGATGCTGAGCAAGAAGGGCTAGTCACTGATAGTACTGCCAAGGAGTGTTACGATGCGCTAAAATCCAGAGCACACCAGGAAGGGCCAGTCAAGCAAGTTGCCTTAATACGCGAGGCCCTATTTACCTACACGCCTGTTTCTGAGCCCATTGAGAACACTACCCAGAAGATCTGCAAACTGGTTGATCAAGCATTTGCAATAGGAACCATCAACAAAGACTTATTAAAATGCATCGCTCTACTCAATTCAATCAATGATAAGTCCCTTGAATCCATTCAGGCTCAGGTCTCATGCAGACTCACCAACTCCATGAAGGAGAAGCCATACACTTCCAGTGACATTTGTAAACTCTTCCAAATAATCAACAGCCTCGTCACCCTTACTAAGTCCTCCTCTGACACAGTGTTGGTTGCTAAGACTCCTACTTGCAACCACAACCACGGTCCCAGCTATCCCTGTTGCAAACTGTGCTACGAGCTTGGGCTCTCCTGCCATGGACATACCAAGCCTTGGTGCGTCAAACCTGGAGAGGAAATGGCTGGCAAGACCATAGAAGAGTTGAAAGCTGCTTGGCAAGCTGTGCAAGGAGGAGGAAAATCTGGAAAAGCCTCTAAGACAGAAGGAGCCTCTGGCACTAATGCCAAAATTGGTATAGCTGTGAAAGGACTTGGCAGACAGGCATACCTACAGAAAATCCAGATTGACACCACTAAGACTGACTCTCCTGACTTTGCTGGCATTGCCACATTTGCCAGCAGTACTACATCCACCAAGTTCTTTGAATACCAGGGTTTCATGGCCATAGAGGACAACACAAATGATGTTGGCAATGAGTTAAGAGTCTCCATCAACTGGAACAATAGCATTACCCAAGAATGTGAGACTATACTTGCTATGACAGTCATTGCGCCACTCAACCAGTCCGGACAGACAAATCTGGTATCACTCAACAAAAAACCATTTTATCTGGATTCTGGAGCAACAATCCACATTTCACCCTGCAGATCTGACTTTGAATCACTCCAAGCTAGTCCCCTGCATGTAATCAAAGGGATTGGGGGCTCGTCTATAGACATGATCATACAAGACCAAGCTGAAATCATGCTGGAAAACACCTTATATATACCCACCTCCACTGTTTGACTAATTTCCACTAGTCACTGGCATGAACACCAACATAACCTTCAATAATCTCGGTGTCTCAATCTGTTAGAAACCAGATCCTAAGAACAACTAAGAACAACTGTAAGTTAATCCCTCAGTCCGGTATAATCGACTATATTCGAACTGTACCTAAGAACAACTGTAAGTTAATCTATGGTACAGTTAGTATTGCGTGGGTAATTGAAAGAAACGTAGCTACTCACCTCTCAGTTCAGTATAATCGACTAAGGGGTCATCTAGTGTAGTATCATATATATACGTATATGAGACAATGGAGGAAAAACGATACAAAGCAATAGTAGTGGTGGCCAGTGGCCCTTTGTGATGGGTCGGCGACCCTGTGTGATGAGCAGCTGTGTGATAATGTGAAAAGGTAAAATACTAACACTCCTCCTCACCCAGATGCTCCTCCTCACGTGGTATCATGGTGTTCTTCAATGAAGACCAAGCCTAGGGTGGAGGTAGGTGAATGCCGGAGTCAAGAGAGCTTTTGTGAAGATGTCTGCTGTGTTCTCTTTTGACGGGACGCGAAGTAGGGTGAGTTCATCAGACTGGACTCTTTCTCTAAGAAAATGATACTTGATATTGATGTGCTTTACTCGAGCATGAAGAAGGGGGTCCTCAGACAAGGCAATAGTGGAATCGTTGTTGCAAAAAATTTGAGTGGGTTGATTTGTGAGATTGAGGCCAATGCCCTTTAGTAGTGCACAAAGCCAGATACCCTCTTGAGCACTTCCAAAAGCAGCCATATATTCCGCTTCACAGGACGAGGCAGCCACTGTACGCTGCTTTCTAACTGCCCAAGATACTGCCCCTGACCCAAGGTTCCAAACGTACCCTCTGACACTGTGGCGAGTATCAGGGCAGCTTGCCCAGTCGGAATCGGTAAAGCCGGTGAGTCTTATATCAGAGTCTACTCCTCCAAGATGAAGCTGGAGATTTTGTGTGCCTTTGAGGTAGCGGACCAGTCATATTGTGGCATTCCAGTTTGAAGTAGCATAGGAATCTAAATATTGCATGAGTTGTTGTACAGCAAATGCAATATCTGGTCGAGTGGATATGGCAATGTATAATAAGCACCTAACAAGCTGTCAATAAGGGGTCCTTTCCATGGCATGTCGTTCTTCTGAGGACAAGGAGTTTTGATCAATGCAACGCAGTTTTGCGTTGGGATCTATTGGCAAGGACAGAGGCATAGCATTCTTCTGACCAAACTAAACAATGATCTTGTCGATGAGTGCTGTTTGAGATAGCTTGACGCATCTGTTGGGAGAATCCCAGTCAATGGCTATACCCACCACAAAATGGGGGACTCCTAGATCTGAGATCGTCCATGTAAGGGCGACCTCTAGAGGCTGTGGCTCAGTCACACAGCTGGCAGAGGGAGATCCAAAGTGTATTAGAATATATACTGACAATATCATAATAACTACTCACCTGGCAGAGGGAGATCCAAAGAGAACAAGTCTAGGGATTCCCTATGCCAGGTTGGATGCTTCTGGGGCCTCTGAAGCATGGGAAACAACTGTACAGTACAACAAAACCTTAAAAACTCGAAAATTGCCTACACAAACACTTGTACAAATAAGGGGCAAACTCTGGCAAACTCTGGCTTATATAAGCAGTCTGGAAGCGGTGCTGAGGGGCCCACACTTGTCTGAATAGTGGCTAAAGAACCAGAGCATCTCAAGGGCTGAGAGTAGTACTAACAGATAATGTTGAAAGAATAGAAACAGTAATAATGTCAGAAGAAATAAGAGAATGAATGGAAGGAGAGTGAAGAGATAAGGAGTGAGAAAAGGAAGAAATGAGGAGTCCCCTGACAGTCCACACTTGTTGCATTTGAGCCTTGAAACGTTCGTTTTCTTCTTTGCTGCTCGTGACGGATAGGAAATCGTCGATGTGAAGTGCTGCAATGATCATGCAGTGATCAGTGACTCAAAAGAAGATACAAGACTCGCATTCCAAGTGTTTGAACCCCCAAGATGCCATATTGTCATTTACTGCCTGATTCCAAATCCTCCCAGCCTGTTTCATGCTGTATAATCCCCTTACCAGCATCCAGACCCAACCTTTCTTACCCTCTTCCTCGAAACCTTCGGGTTGCTTCATGTATTGCATCTCGTCTTCAGGGAGAACACCATATAAAAAAGCTGTCTTTACGTCAATTTGAGCTGCATTCCAGCCTTTTGCAGCAAGGTCCAGACCACCGAGATCTTGATCAGGTACCGGGTCTCCAGTACTGTGATCAGTTATCTCTAGTTGCTGGTTTGCGGTCCTTGCTGCCTCTTGCAGAGCTCGTACTCGTTTACCTGCTGCTATAGAATCCTGTACCACTATCTGCGTGCGTGATTGCAGCGCATTATCAGGGTCAGCTCTTGTGGTTGGAATTGGCACACATTGAGATCAGTGGAGTGGAGGAATTGGTGGCATGTTTGGATCGATCAAGTCCAGTTGAGGTAGAGGGATAGGCAGCGACGCTCCTCCTGAAATGATGGAGGTGTCATTGTCAAGGCTAACCAAGTCATGTTAATGGTTATCAGGCAGTTCAACATTAGTGGAGCTCAAAGGTAAGTCATGCGTTTGAAATGGCTGTTCATGACTCTCACAAAACTTTACATGATATGTCTCGTAAATTCTCCCAGTTGACCTATCGTAGCACCTGTAGGCTTTAGACTCTTTAGCATACCCAATCAATACACATTTGATTGACCTTGCATAAATTTTGGGGGTGTGTTCTGAGAGTATTAGGACGAAGGCTTTGCAGCCTATTTCCTTCATGTAGGAATACTTTGGGTGTTGACCTGTCCATGCTTTATGTGGAGTCATATTCTTGAGAGATTTGGTAAGCATTCGTTTATGGATGTGAGATGCAGTCATATAAAACTCATCCCACAAATTAGGTGGGCAGCCCACAGCTATACGCATGGCACGTGCTTTCCCCATAAGCGTGCGATGCATGCGCTCAACACACCCTATGTGTGCTGATGTGTATGCTGCTCCATGCTGTTGTTCAGACCCTTGTGCCATGAGCCAGGCTTGCATGTCTTTCCCATTGAGTTCTCCATCATGTCCAGTTTGATATGTGCTGAGTTTTTCCTGTACTTTGTTTTCTCACACAAGCTGCCATGCCTTAAGGTGAGTAAACGCTTCAGCCTTGTTACGCAATAGTATGGACCAATGTTCACTCGTGAAGTCATCAACAATGTTCATTATGTACTTGTAACCTCCTCGTGACACTCTAGCTTGAGGGCCTGCCAAATCAACCCATACTATCTCTAATTTTTGCATAGCTTTCCGTCCCTCCTCCCACACCTTTGGAACTGCATTTCTCATCTGCTTTCCGAGAATACAAGAGTCACATTTAGGTGGTTTGGATGGAAAGACAGCGGGCATACCTGGGATTAATCCAGTCTTTGCCATGTCTAGGACGGTTTGGTAATTGGCATGTCTGAGACAACGATGCCAAATTTCCAGGTTACTTGTGTGCTGAAGCGAAAATGCACAATGTTCGGAGGATACTGAGACAAGATTAAGGATGTATAGGTGCTGATTGGAGGCAAGTGTTCCACAAGCAATGAGTGTGCGTGTTGATCAATCAATGATCTTGACTGACGAGTTGTCAAATATAGTGTCTAAGCCTGAACAAGTAGCAAGGGAACTGACTGAAATAAGATGGACAGTTGCATTTGGGATATACAGGACATCTTGTAGAATGATATTGGCGCCTTTAGCAACATGAAGTCGTATGTCACCAATTCTAATTGCCACAACTGTAGAGCTGCCAAGCCCTTTTACATTGCAAGGATGAATAGGTCTCAGGGTCAAAAAATCTTCATGGCAGGGAGAAATATGGACAGTCATGCCTGAATCAATAAGAAAAGGGGTAGCATATAGAGATGTGACTGAAGTGCAACCTGTCTGATTTATTGGTGCAACGTCAGCGGCAAGAATGTTGTCCATGACTTGTACTGTGTGATTAGTCTAGTTTACTGTGATGCATGCCTCATCCATGGCAGTGAAACCGATGTGCTCCTAGTATTCCGTGCTGTGACTGGCATTAGACTCCAAGGTAGGCACAGTTAATTCTACAACAGCGGCTGTCTTGGCAGGAATTGGGAGCTGGCCCAGTTGTAAGGAGTCTACATACCACAGTTTACCGTCCATCTCAGTGATGGCAACAAAAGACTTCGGGGAAGGTATAGCAACCACAGCTTTGGGCGATGATTTTGCAGGTGTGTGTGATTGTCCCCTAGATGCCCTCTGTGCTTCCTGAGCTTTGGTAATGGTTTTTCCGGCCATTCCTCCACCCTTTTGTACACAGAACGCCTTTGTATGCCCTTTGCAAGGTCTTTTTAGCATGAAACAGTTTTCACAGCAGGTTGTCCCAGAACCATGGTTATGTCCTGGCAAGTCTGTTGATCTAATGCCCCCTTTCATGCTAAATGCCATCACATGGCTGGATTTTGCCTTGGCATTAAGAATATTTTGAGCGTTCTCCATAAGTATGTGGATGTCTGCCGGGGCACACGGTGTACTCTTGGTGCTCTTGCTGAGAAGAGTGGAAACGGAGTTCTGCAAGGACTTGAATGAGGATCATTAAGGCTGTTTAGCAGGGCAATGCAGGTGAAAAAGTCCCTGTTGACTGTCCCAATATTGAAAGCACGTTTGACTATGTTGGTAATACGACCAGCCATAATGGGCAAGGGCTTCGTGGTCGAGCAGTAGGTTGAAAGTGCCTCCTGAAGGAGGGAAACCTGTTTAATAGGACCCTCATGTTGTGCCTGCGCCTTCAGATCATTAAAGCAATGGGCTGCCCCCATATTGGTGACAAGATCACGGTGCTCTGCATCATCCAGCATGGACTTAATGAATGTAATTGCAAGGCGATTGTTTAGTCCCCAGTTTGTGTGTGCATGAGGTTCCATATCGGCACACAGACAAGGCGTTACTACATCGAAGACATGGGAATAGATGCCATTGAGGATGAGGGCGTCTTTAAGTCTTTCAGACCATTGGATAAAGTTCCTGTCTGCACAGCTGTATTTGGGGCCCTCCCATCTATGACATATGACGTGCTTGGGAATGGAGGGGTTAGTGGCATTGGTTGGCCAAACAGACGATGGAGAGGTGGAAGCTATAAGTGAGACAGAATCACCAGAAGAAGACAAAGGGTCAAAGGTACGCGACACGGCACGTGAAGCGTTAGAGTAGAGAGGTGGTCAAAGAAGTAGTTCCAAGGTCTGGTGTCGATAACTTTGCTAGAGAGTAATCGACAATATGCCCATAACCTGTCAGAAACCAGATCCTAAGAACAACTAAGAACAACTGTAAGTTAATCTCTCAGTCCAGTATAATCGACTATATTCGAACTGTACCTAAGAACAACTGTAAGTTAATCTATGGTACAGTTAGTATTGCGTGGGTAATTGAAAGAAACGTAGCTACTCACCCCTCAGTCCAGTATAATCGACTGAAGGGTCATCTAGTGTAGTATTGTATATATACATATATGAGACAATGGAGGAAAAACGATACAAAGCAACAGTAGTGGTGGCCAGTGGCCCTTTGTAATGGGTTGGTGACCCTGTGTAATGAGCGGCTGTGTGACAATGTGAAAAGGTAGAATACTAACACAATCCTCAATGGCAACAGTGGTACTCTTCTTGTCTCTGGCCTTCTCATCTCAGGATGTCATTTCTACATGTTAGACCTACAAGCTGCACTGGCTGAACATGTACTTACCACCACCCAACAACCCATTAACCTAGACACTTGGCATTGGCACCTTGGCCATGCCAATTACCAAGTTGTTGCAACCATGGTTTGCTCCAGACTTCTCCCAGGTATGCTGTCCCCTTCATTCCATATGCAACCAAAGTGTGATGTTTGTATTCTTGGGAAACAAACAAAATCACTGGTTCCAAGAGTGAGGAAGGAAGGGCATAGAGCACATGTGAAGCTTGAGACTGTGTGGATAGATCTAGTGGGTCCAATGCATGCACAGTCAAAGACAAGCAATAGATACATTATAGATATAGTTAATGACTACACGAATATGTTGTGGTCTCTCTCTCTCAAATCCAAAAGCAAAGCATTGATGGCATTACAAGCTTGGGAAAAGGCCAGGCAACTTGAAACTGGGAAGCACATCGGCATCTACCATACAGGCAATGATGGCAAACTCAAAAATCATCAAATGCAAAAGTCACTTGATTCTATTGGCTCACAACAGCAATTGGGAGCACTGTACATGTCACACCACATGGGATGAGTTGAGCGCATGCACCAAACACTGCAAGGAAAGGCAAGAAAAATGAGGATAGTGGCAAGATGTTCTGAATTACTGTGGGATGAGTAGTCCAAGCAACTTGAGCTGAAAGACAAAGACAGGCAGACACACAGAGCCAAAGCACTGCAACTGGCTGACCAGTTGACTCTCCAGCACTAGAGGATATACATAAATGCAACAATACCCACCAAGCCTCTTCTGACCTCACAAACATCACATCCCTTGATAAAATAGAATACTTGTTCACACTGGCCAAATCCTTTACTGATCCCATCATGCTGGATTTTTATGATGAGCCAGCAATGTGGAGGGAGGCACAGACCTCTGTCCATGCAGATAAGTGGACAAAGGCTTACCAAGATGAACTCAACTCATTAAAGGACATGGGGGTGTACAAGCTTGTTCTGAGAGATTGAGTCCCTGTAGGCCACAAAATATGAAAAGGGCATTCAATTTTTAAGATAAAGAGGGATGAGACCAAAGTGTCTATCATAAGATACGCTTTGTGTTCAAAGGGTTTGAACAAATATACAGCAGAGATTATATTAAAACCACCTCACCAATAACATGAATAGAATCATGGCAAATTCTTCTTCACTTAGCTGCTGCCAAGGGATGGGATGCAACCCAGATCAATGTAAAGATAGCGTTTTTGTATGGCATTCTCCCCGAGGATGAGGTTCAGTATATGCAGCAACCTGAGGGATTTAAAGAACCTGGCAAAGAAGACTGGATTTGGTGTCTTGTTTGTGGCCTTTACAGTATGAAGCAGGCAGGACGGATCTGGAACCACACTGTGGGGCTTCACTTGCCTGGCCTGCAAGTCATGTATGTATTACAGGACAATGGAGAAAGGCACCATTGTCACTGCCCTCCATGTTGATGACTTCTTGTCAATTGTAAGCAGCAAACAGGAAAATGACCGATACAAGGATCAACTTCAAACTGCATGGACTATCACCAACCTTGGCCTGCTCAAATTCATAGTTGCTATAGTGGTAGAGTGGGATTGCAACAAATCTATAGTCTAATTATCTCAAACAGCACTAATTGACAAGATAATCACTCAGTTTGGACAGAAGAACACCACACTACTTTCCCTCCCCATGGATCTGGGCACCAAATTATGCAGGGTTGATCCAGCATCTTTGCCCCCTGAAGAACAGAGCGTGCTCCAATGCACACTATATAGATCTCTAGTTGGCTGCCTACTTTACATTGTGATATCCACCTACCCTGACATAGCATACACTATTCAGCAACTTATTTAGTATGTTGACAGCTATGTGACAGTGCACTGAAATGCTGCCATAAGGCTAGTATGCTACTTAAAAGGCACCAGGAACCTCAAACTGATGCTAGGAGGCAACATTGACCCTGTTTCCCTCATCAGATTCACTGACTCTGACTGGGCCAATTGCCTCAACACAAGACAAAGCATTGGCAGCTACACATGGAGCCTTGGTTCCAGGTTTGTCTCATAGGTAGCAAGAAAGCAAAAGACTGTAGCAGCCTCATCCTGTGAGGCCAAATACATGGCTACATACAAGAGTGCCTAGGAATGTATGTGGCTGCAGGTGCTACTCAGAGCAATTGGCTACAGTGATGTTGTTTCATGGCTGACTCCCATTCTATGTGATAATTACAATGCTATAAACCTTTCCAAAGACTATAAGGGCAATCTCTAGAGGCTGTGGCTCAGTCATACAGCTGGCAGAGGGAGATCCAAAGTATATTAGAGTATGTACTGACAATATCATGATAACTACTCACCTGGCAGAGGGAGATCCAAAGAGAACAAGTCTAGAGATTCCCTATGCCAGGTTGGATGCTTCTGGGGCCTCTGAAGTGTGGGAAACAACTGTACAGTACAACAAAACCTTAAAAACTCAAAAATTGACTAACCAAACAACTGTGCAAACAAGGCAGGAAAACTCCCAGAAAGGCAAACTCCGGCTTATATAAGCAGTCTGTAAGTGGCGCTGAAGGGCCCACACTTGTCTGAATGATAGCTAAAGAACCACAGCACCTCAAAGGTTGAGAATAGTACTAACTAATAGTGTTGAGAGAATAGAAACAGCAAAATGAGAGAATGATAGAAGAAATAAGGAAATGAATGAAAGGAGAGTGAAGGAATAATGAGTGAAAAGAGGAAGAAATGAGGAGTCCCCTGACAGCAGAGTTCCCAGGGCATCAGTGCATGCTCCAGTGAGGTTAAGGCCTCTCAACTCTGAAAGGATCGTCAGGATAAGCAACTGGAGGGGCATGCATATGTCAATGTGCACTTCTCTGAGAATGCTCTGAAAGGGTTCCCAGGGGCTAACATCCCCTTTCTACCTGCAGTATTGGTGGAGGGCCTCCCAGTCTGGTATCCTCATTTTATGTGGGCAATGGATCCATGGTCAGAGAGTTCTGTTCTGGAGAGGCTGATGTTGCTGCCCTCCAATGACGATTGGTTTAAGGAGCCTGAAAAGGCTTGTATGAAATTCTCAGTGCCACATGAGACTGCAGCACAACAAATGGCATGCAAATGGCACAACAGTAATTGACAGACAAAGATGGACTGTCATGCACAGGAGAGCACCAAATAAGAAGCCACCCTCCTCAAAGAAGAAACTGGGCACATTCCTGATGCACTCAGTGTTGTATTCTACTGTGATCATACTATTGAGCACCAGAACTCATTCATTGGTGCAGGGTTGGCTCCCCAATTCTACTTATTGCAAGTGACCAACACTATCTTTGTTATGTAAGAAGCTTGCACAGCCAGGGCCTTCAAGGCTGACAAATCAGGCAACATTGTGCAGATGCCCCACAATAGCAAGGTGTACCAAGTTCCACCTCAGAGATTTCCATGTAACCCTTGGGAGCTTCACTGGCTCCATGTACTGGTTAACAACTAGTTTATGCTGATTCATCAGCATCAGTTGGGCTACCTCCTGCTCAACGAGTTCATGTGGGTAACCCTCAGCTGTCACTCTACTATTTGGGACAGAACAATGTCCCAACTACTCAGCAATGTCCAATATCAGACAATTGCAGTACTCTTTGCAAGTGCCAAGGAGCAGGAGCAAGTTCCACATATGATTGTTCCTTCATGGATTTATCGCCGCAAGGAATGGGAGACTGGCCTTTATAGGCCTGAACTCTTCTGACTCAAAGCAGCTATTTGCTTTAGACTACCGGAACTCTTATGCCCTACTATATAGGTGTCCTAGAATGCCCAGCATGTAGACCATGCCATGCACATCCATTGGCACAGCCTTTTTGGGTTTGCACTTGTATGCTATTTGTGCCAGCTGCCCATCCAAGTCCATGGTGCATAGTATATAGTACTTGGTGGCAAGTAGTCCTGGATAGTTCTGGGGCTTGCTAATGTAGAATACAACTTTCAATTTATACTGACTAGTTGACTATTAATATTTTGAGTTGCAAATCCTAATCTTCCAAAATGCAGAGGTTTCTCAACAAACTCCAGCCTAAGCAATCTCCTCCCTGGAAATCACCAAGCCTTTGCCTATCAATTGCCTGTCTATTTTCTACTAAACTTGGGCTATTTATACTGTTTTTCTGGTGCACAGACCACTATCTACACTACACATGACTCTTTGTTGTAACTTCCCTGATAGTCCAATTTTCCTTTTGGGAGGCCTGTTTTGGTACCACCAGTTCCACCATTCCTTCAGATGTTTTTGATTGCCACTTCCCCATTTGCTTCAGCTCCATTTAGCAAGTTCCCATTCATAGATCCTTCTTTCCTCTTTTAGTGCTTCCCTGCATTCCATGCTTTTTTTTCCTTTCCCCTTTCAGTCATGTCAAATTGGGCATTGTTGTCAGGAGACTCCTCATTTCTTCCTTTTCTCACTTCTTATCTCTTCACTCTCCCTTCATTCATTCCCTTATTTCTTCTGACATTATTTCATTTTACTGTTTCTATTCTTTCAACACTATATATTAGTACTACTCTCAGCTCTTGAGGTGCTCTGGTTCTTTAGCTACCATTCAGACAAGTGTGGGCCCCTCAGCACCGCTTCCAGACTGCTTATATAAGCCAGAGTTTGCCAGAGTTTGCTCCTTATTTGTGCAATTGTTTGTGTAGGCAATTTTTGAGTTTTTAAGAATTTGTTGTACTGTACAGTTGTTTCCCATGCTTTAGAGGCCCCAGAAGTGTCCAACCTGGCATAGAGAATCCCTAGACTTGTTCTCTTTGGATCTCCCTCTGCCAGGTGAGTAGATATCATGATATTGTCAGTATATATTCTAATACACTTTGGATCTCCCTCTGCCAGCTGTGTGACTGAGCCACAGCCTCTAGAGGTCGTCCTTACAATTGTCAGATCTGATCTTAATCTAGATCATCACAATTTGATCCTATTTTGTTACTTCTGCCAGCTCCCATGCTTCCCCTCATTACAGGTTGAGCTGAACAGTAAAATGAAATAATGTCAGAAGAAATAAGAGAAATAGCAGTGGCCACTCTTGAACCCTTCAAGGTGGCACCACCTCACTTTTTGTCCTCACCTCTCTCACTGGTGACTGCTCACACTTCCACCAAGGTGGCTCCATCTCACTCTGCTTACTCACTCCCTAACCCTCATTCATTTCCATGGGGACCACTTGTTGGGCCTGTAGCATCATCATTTCCTATAAAACCTGCATTTGCACAGCCTGCTGCTCAGATTCACTGGGATCTGAGAAAAATGGTATTGGGCAGTACTGCTGGAAAAATGATGGGGCCTGCCTAAATTGAGCCATAGCCAGATATGCCACCATGTCTGGCATTGGTACTGATGCACTGTTGTTACTAATTGCTTGATATGTATGCTCTTTCCCCCCACCAGAACTCTGTAGATTCTGCTTCTGCTGCACCAGTGTCTGTTCTGAGAAGGAGTATGACATTACTGTAGGCCAACATGGCAGTCTCCAAAAAAAAAAACAAGTTCACACCTGTCAGATTACATAATGTAATCTGACTCTGGCTAATCTGATATTGTTCTGGCATAATCTTATTTAAATATATGAGTGCTTAGATAGCTGCCTTGGCTATTGCACCCCTTGCAATTCCAAATACTGATCCAAAGCTGCCAGCTTTGAACATGTACTGAGTGACTTTTATGGCACATCTCTTCAACAAACCACTTTTGTTCATTACTTGCTCCAAAGTCATATGCCTCAGATGTCACCTGATTGGGAAACAAGGCAATTATTTTGCCTTGTAAGCCTGAGCAGTGAAACATGGACTCTGGGCACAATTCTCCTTGCCTGCAATGCTGCAGGCAGCCCCAGTACATAGTTTAACATGTGTGGCTTGGCCTCCAGGATGCTATAGAGTCTGATGAACTTTGGACATAGCTTACTGGCCCTCCTCTTGGGGAGGTTCAGATTCTTCATTGACAAGTACACTAACACACCCTGCATTAGTTCAGCTCATTGGCATTGGCATGTCAAGTCTGGAAGACTTGTGCTGCAATAATAGCATTGTGCTCATTCACAAAATTCTCCAATGCTTGTTGTGCAAAGTCTTTTACACCTTTGTGCACCACCTCAACTCCTCTGAGTTCCCACATCATAGAGGGCATGTACCCTCAATTCAATTTAAATGGTGCATATTCAGTGGTCTCTGAGACACTGGCATTAATTGCAAACTCAGTTAATGGAATCTTGTCTACCCAGTCTTATTGGTCAGGCCTGACCACTGTCTGGAATATCTGAGCCACACTATGATTGGCTCACTCAGTCTGTCCATCTGTCTGAGGGTGAAACAATGTTGACATCAATAACTATAACAGATTGTCATGTGTTCAGGACACTATTAGCACAACTTAGAGTATTATATAAAACAACGTCTTGTATTCACTCTAGTTCTAGTCAAATCCAATATAGCAGTCTGATTTAGCACTGTGTGATCTTCACAAGATAGTTCTAGCTTGTAATCAACAGTTATATTTTTTAAATCTTCTGCTATTGGCTTTAGACTCTAGGCTTATTATCAACTAGGCAACTCATCACAAAACTCTCAATTTCTGTTGGCATCACATCAAAAATATGCTTTCATGACTGGCTTTCCTGATCTGGACCTCCCTTTCCCAGCTCCAGATACAGGTGATCTACCTGTATCTCAAGCTGTCAAGACGTGACCTGCATCTACTTACTAGCCCCCACCAAAGCAGGATGAAAAGCTACTTCACGATGTTAGTGTGAGCTTTGGAATGCCAGGGTGGGCTATCCATATTATGGATAATGTTCATTGTATAGCCTGGTGGTAAATCAGAGGAGAGATCCACAGTCTCAGGAGTGTCACCATCAGCCAGCCAAATGCTTTCACTGATCTACCTAGTATTATCTGAGAGCTCATCAGCCCAGTCTAAAGATCAACCAGACCTTACTTAGTATTTGGAAATGATGCAAGGCAGTGCTTTTGCACACAGCATGCCATTCTGGACTGCACCAACTGAGCGGCATTTGAAGTATGTGGCAGACACTGAACCAGAACAGTCGTTGTCAATAACACAGGCACCAAAGCAAGGACTAACTATGAGGATCAGCAGGGAGGATGACGATGTTGTACAGCCAGAAAAGGTGCCCTTGGCACCTAGAACTCAGGAGTTGCATGAAGGGGTTGGCAAACAGCTGCAGGTGAGGCATAAAGGCTTCAGGAGAGTTCTGGGCTTAGAGTCCAAACTGTATCTCTCAGATGATGAGGAAAGTAAGAGGTCGCATTCAACTCTGTCTATCCAGTTACAGCTGCTATTGAACCAATATCTATTGATCATGAAAGAATTGATGTAAAAGTGTTTGCAGCTTTATGTAGTAAAGCATCTACAGTTACTGGCTGCTAGGAGCCATGATATACCTTGTGCAGATTCAACAGAATATATTGAATTATTTGTGCATATCTTCAAACTTGATGTGGTTGAATACCTAAGTGCAAAGTAGTATAAGGGTCAGCAGTCTCAACAGCCACTCCAGCTGACTCAGTAGAATGCAAAATGAGTGTGTGCCAATAAGCACCATTGATTGCAGATGCAATGGAATTGCTAAATGCACTTCGTCAGGCCAATGAGTCTCAGCAAGACTATATCAGGCATCAGAATGCTGCAAACCATCAACACAATGTCAGCAGAGTGCCTCAGCAGGCATTATCTGAAGTAGAGACTGTGATGACGACTCCAGCAGAGCCAGAGGTGTTATTTACTATGCAAGAGGTTAAGACACCTCAAAAGCAAGTCACTATCAAAGAAGAGGTAGACAAAGTCCACATTCTTGAGAAGCAAATGTGACCATGATGCGTAGCACAACATGTCCACCTGGTGAACAACTGGAATGAACATGTCAATTACCAGAGAATGTGCAACTAGGACCTGCATGATCATGGCGAGTTGTTAATTGATGACCAGGGAATAGCCTTTGAAGGGCATGAAGGTGTAATGCCTGTCGATGATATGCGGCAACAGTTTGCTGCTCAAACTGCTAAGCCAGACAGAGATCCAGAGAGTAGTGATGATAATAGTGATCACTATGATAGAAGAGAGCAGAATTGTTGCAATAATGACAGTAAAGGTTGTGATCATGGACAAAATGATTGAGATGATAATAATTGTCATAATGATGGCAAGCAGGCTGGTGAATCACCAGCAGATCGAGAGGTAAGGTGACAGCCTTTCCCATGGCCAGAAAGAATGGCCAACAAATACCTGTTTTGCAGTCTCTGGGCATTCTCAATGCCTGCACCTCATGATTTGCATGAAACTACGTCTGGAATAAATGAGGCAGTTCAGATCCATATGAATCATATGCATGACCACTTCACTTGACTGGTGGATGACTCCCTTGGAGTCAGGTTTAAATTTCCTGCTGGGGTAAGTCCCTGCAAATCTGATGGTAAGCACATATGTGCGTATGCTGGAGAGCATAGAATTTCTCAGTTGGAGGACTGGGCCATAGACGTCTGCTATTACCTAGCAGCCTGCTGCTATGGTGGAGACAACATAGACCAGGAGAGAATATTCATGTTACACAAATTTATGGAAGGAGAGGCTTGGAATTGGTTCTGCTGCCATATCCTCCACATCAATCACAATAAATCACATTGAACGTTTAAGGAAGTCCTGATAGAACTGTATAATCAGTTTGTCAATGCTGCAACTATGCAGGAAGCTTGTGATGCTTTTAGAAAAGCAGTATATGATGCCAAGACTAGCATCCAGACCTTCTATGATGACCTGATGGGTCATGCGCAGAATATAGCTGTCTATCTAGACAAGTACACTATTCACAAGACATTCCTAGATAGAATACCAGCAGATATGAGGAGAGTGTGGTCAATATGATGATTGAGTTCTTGGTGTATGCCATTTGGTATAAGCAGTCAACATGAACTGCAAATCATTATAAACAGCATAGTTCATGCTGAGGGCCTACCATCAGGCCATGAAAGTGAGAACTTTCCTTGCCAAATAGTTGGAGATGGAGAAGAATTGCAATCCACAATTTGTCATACATAAAACAATTTTAGGAGGCCAGCAGCCTCAATTGAAACCTGCTGGATTTTTGCCAGCCAGAGATAATTGATCCTCTCTAGATCACAATCAGGTAGCAGCTAGGGAGGGCCCAGCACTGGGAGCGTATCTGGTAGGCAAATCTGGTCTGGTCATGGGAGCGACCAAGAGGAAGCCTGTAGTAGTCTCACCTGGATGTTACAATTGTGGTAAGGTTGGGCATTTCGCTAAAGAATGTTTCATCTCACCCAAGGCACTAATGATGTTGTCAGTGATGATAAGGATGAGGAAGTTGTTGAGGAGGCTGAGGAAGAGCCACAAGCAGTGGCTACAGTGAAAGCATTCAGATTGATGGACCATAGAAAGCCACACCATGGTGCAGTTTAGCACTGAAGTAAGGATAAAGATGTCAGAGATGTCAACCAAGAAGTATGTGGACATAGCAAATTTTGATCGCTACAATATGATCATCAGTATGCCATTTATGTGTAAGAATAAAGTGTCTCTGGACTTTGTGAATGAGATGTTCATTGTGAATAGTAAGCCTATAAAGACAGAGAAGGTCATGTTAAGCAACATAGATAGTTGCTTGCAGTGCTATCATGCAACAGAGAAGCATTGCAATGAACGCAACTGACTAAATAGTTGCAGGAGAGTGACTGTGCAGGAAGTGAAAGATAAGCAAGTCCCACCAAAGAACCTGCCAGCAGATTTACTGGCTATTCTGATATCTGAGAAAGAGTTTCAAGAAACTCTGGAGGAGGGGAAGCAGCTGGACATGGCTGTGAATAGCATGGGGAAGTCCAATTGGATGAAACAACAAGGGAATAGGTGTGATAAATGCATGGTGGAGCTGCTAGAATGCTAGCCAACTAGCTTTTGGGTGAAGGTAGAAGACCTTGTCAAGCATGAGGTGTATAGTACAGTGGGAACTGTGGAGAGCACATGATCACTATGGGATTGACCAGTGCCTTTACTAGAAGTACAATAGGCATACAACCCATGCATGCCACAAGAGTGAAATGAGCTGGTAGCATCAATGGTGATGCATATAATAGGAAGGATACAATCAATGCAGACTAGAGAGGTATACTGTTATGCATGGGAGGATGAGATTTCTGAAGCCTTAGATATCATGTTTGATGGTGTATTGCTAAAGGCAAGAAGTGTGCAATCATTGTCAGAGATGACAAGAAGAATGAAAAGGCAACCAGTCATAAGGTTGAATTTAGAAGACCTCACAGAAGAGCACATACATGCCTTACAGAAACAATTCAAACCAAAGGTTCAACTGCATGTAGCACACATATAGAAAGGAAAAGGTAAGGCTATGAGCCTTGCAGAGGAAGATATTCATTGATTGCGCCAGCAATGGCAACACAAGTTTGCTGATATTGTAAATGAGATGAAGGAGGAACTTCCCCCTTGGAGAGAGGTTAATCATGAGATTAATCTCATTGATAAGAATAAGCAGTACAAGTACTACTTGCTTCGCTATCTGCAAGCTCTGCAAGATCAGCTTCATGAAAAAACAAATTGATATATAAATGCAAAGTGGTGGGAACCATGACCAGCAGTGCAAGCTGCACCCTTACTTTGTATTCCCAAGAAGGATGAGACATTATAAACTGCATTGAATGCATGACAACACAATGATAATACGGTTAAGGATGTAACGCTCCTTCTGAACCAGGAAGTCACATGCAAAGATGTTGCTAAAGCAAAGTACAGGTCAAAAATTGACCTAATGGACACATACAAACAAGTTCACATTCATGAAGAAAACATACCAAAGATGCTGTTCTCATCCCTGATGAGGACATTTGTGATCAATATCATGCAAATTGATGATTGTAATGCACCAGCAACATTCCAGAATTTAATCACCTCCATCTTCCAGAATGTAATTGGGAAGTTTATGCACATCTATTTAGATGATATATTTATATTTTCAAACTCCATCAAGGAGCATGAGCAGCACCTATAAGTCATATTTGAATGACTCCATAAGGTAAGCCTCTATCTCAAATGAAAAATATGCACTGCCTTGGTCATGTTATTGATGACAAGAGTATACATATGGACACAGATAAACTTGATCAAATTTGAGAGTAGCATACTCCACACATATATAATGATATCCAGTGTTTTGGATTAGTGAACTATATTGGTAATTTTTTGCCAGACATCACAGCATACACTGGGCCACTAATGGCCATGACTCAGAATGAGTCCTCTTTTTACTGGAGACCGCTGCATCAGCGGTGCTTTGAAATGATTAAGCACATTTACACAAAGACACCTGTGATCCAGCCAATTGACCCACATATCAACAAGCTTATTTGGCTCATATATGACACCTTGAAGATAGGGGTCAGGGCCATGTTTGGCCAAGGTAAAACGTGGCAAACTTGCCAACCAGCAGAATTTATGTCCTGTATGTTCACTGCTGCACAGCAGAACTATGCAGTACATGAGTTAGAAACACTTGCATTCAAGATGATATCCATGATACACATGACAATGTTCAAGTAGATAGGCACATTGATCTAGAGGGCAAGGACTTGCCCTTTCATAGATTCTATGAAATCAAGAAACATTCAGTTGAACTACATGCCATGCAAGCACAGAAATCACATCACAGCAAGCAACTGCAAAAACAGCAAGAAGCTTGAGATATTGAGGCTCATGTGTTGGTGGACCATGAGGCCACCCAGCCACATAAAAAGACAAGACAAAATGCACCTCTTAGTGGTGCTGAGATGACTCTCCAACATGTGCTGGACTCACATAATCAATGTGCAATTTCACAGACCAGCAAGGATACAAGGATGACAATTTCTTCCTAGAGATTATGAACAATATCCAGGTGCATTCACGCTTTAGGATGGAGCAGCAGCTTGTTTATCGCACCAGACCCACTGGGTCCAAAGTCATCTGCACTTCCCAGGAGCGGTCATTGATCACAACTATCTTGGACTAGGCCCACAGCATAATAGGCCACTTTGGAACTCAGAAAACATTGAATTACATGCAGCGCTCATACTGGTGGCCACAAATGGCCAAGAAAATGAGTCAATTCTGCTTGACATGCAAGCTATGTCAACAGTTGAAAGTGTTGACATTGAAGCTGCCAGGGAAGCTTTATTTGCTTCCAATTCTGGTCAAATCCTGGGACTCAATCAGGGTAGATTTTATTGGTCTGTTTCTGGAGTCAAAGGGTTTCAACTACCTGTGGGTAGTAATCTGTAGAATGACTACTATAGTTCATCTCATTCCTGTGAGGACAACTATGAACAGCTTCAGACTTGTCATGGATCTATCTCAAGGAGATAATATACTTTTATGGACTGCCCAGCTCAATTGTAAGTGATTGAGATGCTAACTTTACTTTCAAATGGTGGAAGGAGCTGCACAAGCTGCTTGGAGCAAAATTGCTCATGTTGACGTCGTTTTATCTGCAAATAGATGGCCAGACAGAACAGGCAAATAGAAATATTGCATAGATACTGTGAGCATTTGTATGTTCTGATCAGAAGGACTGGGTGAATAGATGTCCACTTGTTGAATTTGCAATAAACGTGAGCATATCAGAAACCACAGGATATTCACCCTTTGAACTCAATAATGGCTATATGCCATCCACAATTCATGAACTTCACACTGACAAAGTTATTCATGTTGGAGTTAAACAGTTCACACACAATGTGCTGAGGAACTTAGCAAATGCCCATGACTGTAAGGGCGACCTTTAGAGGCTGTAGCTCAGTCACACAGCTGGCAGAGGAAGACCCAAAGTGTATTAGAGTATGTACTAACAATATCATAATAACTACTCATCTGGCAGAGGGAGATCCAAAGAGAACAAGTCTAGAGATTTCCTATGCTAGGTTAGATGCTTCTGGAGCCTCTAAAGCATGGGAAATAACTGTACAGTACAACAAAACCTTAAAAACTTGAAAATTTCCTACACAAACAATTGCACAAATAAGAGGCAAACTCTGGCAAACTCTGGCTTATGTAAGTGGTCTGGAAGTGGTACTGAGAGGCTCATACTTGTCTGAATGGTAGCTAAAGAACCAGAGCACCTCAAGGGCTGAGAATAGTACCAACAGATAGTGTTGAAAGAATAGAAATAGTGAAATGAAATAATGTCAGAAGAAATAAGAAAATGAATGAAAGAAGAGCAGAAAAAATAAGGAGTGAAGGAAGAAAGAAATGAGAAGTCTCCTGACAATAATGCAATTATAGAATTGCATGTATGGCAAATAAAGCATGTGAATAAATGCAGGCACAATAAATTGGACATTGAGAAAGGAAACCTAATATACCTTTCGACAAAGAACTTGAACCTGCCAAAAGGCAGAGTGAGCAAGGTATGTCCCAAGTGGATTGGACTATATAGGGTTTTCAAAGCTGAACTGAGCACATCTAATTATGTGTTGGAACTGCTTCATGTGCTGGAGGCATACAGAATAGTACCTAATTTTCATGTGTCACTGTTGCAACTGTATCTCGCCAATAGTGACACACTGTTTCCTAATTGCACAACCCTAGAGCCATATGACTTTGAAACTGGCAATAACCAGGAATGGTTTGTGGATGACCTTATAGGTCATAGGTGAACAGGGAGAAAACTCAAATTTGAGGTGAGGTGGAGCTTAGATGATACTACCTTAAAGCCACTAGTAAACTGCAAGAATTTTGTAGCGCTGGACTGATACTTGGAGCTGCAGAGTATGAAATGCCCCCAACAGCTAGCAAAATGTGCATAGGGCACATGAGGTGGTGAAATGTGGACAAAATCCACTTTGATAACTGGTTATTGACCAGGTGGCTCTTGTTTGTAGTTGTTTACACCACTGATAGAGTTAGAAAATTTTTTTCTTTCTTTTCTCCTCCTAAGTCTCAATACACATAACTAACATGTTGTCTGAAATAGCCTATTGGAGGCCACAAAAAAAATAATCAGAGTCTGCAAGACTCTAATAGAGGAGAGAGATACACAAATATACAAATGCAAGACTATTCTAACAATTACCAGAGGCAGCCGTCATATCTGGCAGTGGGCCAGTACTAGTCAGCAGGTGTGACCTACTCAGGCTGCAAGGAGCTGCTTCTATACCAGACACCCCTCCACTCACAAGAGATAGAGGTGGATAATGAGGAACATTATAAGTGCCCAGAGGAGAATGTGTGCCAGAAGCACTATTATCAGGTTCCTCCACTGTGCCAGCACATGTCAGCATCAACATATGCAGAGGCAGTGACAGGACCACCTTCTGTGCCATGGTGTATCAGCCTGTGGTGGAACTGTATAAGGAGCATGCACTACAAGCACAGGAATCAGCAGTGCCAGATGCACTCCTCTACCAATTGGAAGCAGGAGGACAGTCAGTCCTTGCAACTGCATCCTTTCTGCAGAACAGTTTGGCTGTGGTTGTTATGAAGGGGCTGCTTGATCAGATTGAGCTGATGAAAAGGCAGCATGTATTAGCACTGGAGCAAATTGACTGTGTGTCTAAGTGCAAAGTGTCAACTTTTGAGAAATCAACTGCTGAGATCAAGAGAGTGAGATATAAGCCTGTTCAACTGGTCGAACCTCTACAGGCAAGGATGCCACCAGCAGCACAACCAGCATGCCCTAAGCAGCCTGCTCAGCCCATTGCCTTGTCATTGCCCACTGTGGCCCCTCAGGCCTCATCAGAGTCAGTGGCTGCAGTCAGTGAGCCTCTGGCTGAGATGTCCCTGTATTAGCAGAAAACTGCCCCATCTTAGGCCCCACTTATGGGGTTCAAAACTGTCACTGTGGTGCCAAGAGCACCTATTCAGAACATCTCTCATGCTGAGTCTGGAGAGACAAATCTGGCATGAAATGTGCCTGCACCTCCAATAGTTTAGCTACTATTTACATTGTCTGCCCCAGCAAAGCCGGGGCCATCTCATCAACATTGTGGCTGCAAGCCACTGCTCAATGCCTCTAAATTGGAGGTAATAGCCTTTTCTGCTGGCATTCTTGCATGAGCAGGAGAAGTCCAGATGTTATTCATGTTGCTTGTATTTGTGCTAGCACTGTTGGAATACTATCCCATGGTCATCTTGACCACAGAACCCTGCTCACTGGAGCAGTATGATGGTCTGGTGGCTTCTTGTCTAACAAGAGCAACTATAGAGAGTTGAACTCAGAGCAGGAGGAGAATAGGGAGGAAGAGGAATCAGCTGCAGACCAATTCCAATGAGTATTGCGCAATAATCACATAGCAAAGAAGAAGACAAATCATGCCAAGGAGTTGCAGGCCCTTAAATACAGGGCCAAGGATGATTTCTTGAGGAGAATCTCTGATGGTTTGGGGGTGGAAGTGTGGGGTCTGCTTAATGTCGAGCGAATGAACTCGTGCTTCAGAGGAGCACTCAGCCACTGCACATACTATTTGTATCTCATGAATATTGTGCTGATGGAAGCTGATGCCAACAGAGCTGTCATATGAGTATGCCTCTGGCCAGCATGCCTATATTCTGGGCACAATTGTATATAAGCACACCCATGTGGTCTTTTCCACACTCCTTTAGAGCTGGACCAGCTCTACAAATATTACATGAACCAACAGTATTGTTATGTATGTGTTGATCACAGAGTTTCAAATGTTTGCCCAGCAAACAGTTGAGGCTCTTCATAACTAAACTATGCAGCTCCTGATAAAGGAGCTCCAGTATCAGAACCTCATCAACCTAATGCAGGGCTCTGATGACATAACTTTTGTGGAGTGACAACAAATTCTGGAGTGCTTTCTGCATATGAAAGAAGATGATTCTATGGTGCTGCACATAATATGTGCCCAAGACCCAGCCACATTAATCAACCTCAACCAGCTTGCTTAATATGCACTGGTCTTTGGTTGCCCTGAGCTGAAGAATACTTATCAGGGCATGGCAGTTGATCATGCATACTGCATGCACTGGTGAACTCTCTTTGGGTTTGCATTGTATTGAGCTCTCTGCACAAATAGCGCAGCCAAACCTGTGATTGTTTGGCACATGACTCTTGTCATGGCCTGTCCAGGACTGTATCTTGAGGCAATTGCCTTGTATGATACTATGTTTTCCAAGCAAGCCTTTGAGCCCCAATGTGGGTCTAAGCTTGAGATTCACTAAGTTGATGTGCCAGACAAGCATGCATGGAACTTCTCCAACAATGATGTGTTATGCATCCTATTACTAACCAGATTCTACTGGACTGGATGGACCATGTGTATACTTATGGTATAGTCTTTCTGAATCAGCAGTTCCATTCACCAACAATGTCAATGGACATCTTGCAGATTGACAATGAGCACATGGAGCACCTTTCCACTTATGGCACTCCACCTGCAATCCCACAATGAGATAGATGGCAGAAGATGACCAAAAATGATTATTATTGTCTTATGTTCAAACACTATGAGAAGAGTGATCTTTTTATAAACCCTGAGGCTGAGGGACTCTACTATCTCATTGGCATGGACCTGAACTGGGTCAATCTCCTAAACCAAACATTGGTGCATGATATGCTATCCACTATCACTTCAGCAATTAACATTGCACTAACTGAGTCTATGGTGGTAGATTTGCCTGCAGTTGAGGGGTTAACTACCCTACTGAGGATAGAATTGGTGCCTTGACCTTCCACAATTAATGTTGCATTGGAGGAGGAGTCAATGGTGACTGAGATGAGTGCAGCCATGGAAGCCTGATTGGATGGGTTATAGACCCATATTAATCTTAGGTAAATTTGAGTATGCACTCAACATTCTCAGGCTGACACACTCCAGAGTAGCATGTATTTACAGCAGACAGATGTTGTATTTTTTGTTCTTTTTTGATTTTATCTTGCTTTCTTGCTGTCAGGCTGGTATGTGCATTCACACACTAAAAGGTCATAAGACTCAGCATGACACCCTGTGCTCGACCCTTCTGTTATTGACAGTAATATTAACTCCCAACAGCTATGCCACATGTGTTATCACTTGACATCATGCACTTTCATGCATCTTTTTAGATTCACCTCTCATTTAAGACCAAGTATTCAGTCTCATTGGAGGGTATGTAACAAATTATCATGCATCCAGGATGCTATTAGCACAACTTAGAGTATTATATAAGACAACATCTTATATTCACTCTAGTTCTAGTCAAATCTATATAGAATGGGACAAGGCCTGGGAAAAAAATGTGATTACCAAGGCTGACCAAGAACCTTTCTTTTAGGGTAACGACGTCTCATTTTTTGTATTGGAGTCTCAATTTTCATACTTAGAGTATAAAAAATAAAAAAAAATATATTGTAAACTTTAATATTAATATAAATACTATGTTTGGACATTTTTTGAAGGTGTCCAGATGAGAAAAGGCCAAACACAATTTAGTGGACACTACTTTTCATGCCTCGCATGCTCTTTGACCACACATGACCAAACAAACTCGAAATTCACCGTTGTAGTGAGAAGACACTACAAACAAA
>QFEW01023478.1:0-14777 GCA_003316525.1 Termitomyces eurrhizus
GTCAGACTCAACGCCTCATCGGTGAAGTGATATTCGTTGAAAGGGGTAAACAGTGTACGGCATCAAGTTGCCGACGGCTGTCTGGTCCCGCCGGAACGCGGTAATCACAAAGACCAACACGTGGTACTGCGAAGCAGCGAAAACCCTGCTTCCTCTATGGCGAAAAGGCGGACTAACACGCATGCAAACGTTTCTGAACCACAGCAGAAGACACACGGACCACCGTCTGCCCCAGGCTTCTTTCCTTTTGCACGGTACATATCCGTGGTTGGCGTGCACACAACACTTTTGACGTTTACTGCACTCTATTTACCTCGTACAACATTTTTGTTCCAATTCACCAAGCCTTCGTTGGATTCGGCATTTCAAACTTCGCGAGATCGTCCTCAGCACCCGTTTCTCCAAGAGCTTACGATTAGTCCCGTGTCAACACTGATATGCCTATGTGCCGGAGTATTTTTGCTGCAAGGGTGGTGGGGTGGGTGGTTGAGAGACTGGTTCATTGAATATTCGCTCCGGGGATCCGATGAACAGAAAAAATTGGATAAGGTTGCTGCGGACAAAGAACGAGGCACGGTATGTCGATCTATCCTTACAATATCTCCATGCATTGCTCACAGACCGGGCCTAGAACTTAGCAGCTGCTTGGGGAACTACATTTGCCGCCTCTTGTATTCTCTACGTTATCTTAGTGCTCTTTGGAGCTCCGCTCACCAGGTACGCTCCTATGAGTTCGGCTGATTCGAGGATTAATACATTTGCTCCTAGTCATGTGCCGCAGACATACCTCCTGGCGCTCCTAATATCTCTCCTGACTGTCTTCCCACCTGCCTACTCGCTCGGCCGACCCGATTTCTTTGGCAACGACTCACATGCTCTTGTGAATCGCTTGACCTGGGTTCGGCTTTTCGCCGAATTCCGGTGAGTAAAAATGTACTTTGTCCTCCCTGATTCTCAATTAAATTACTCCCATTGTCCGAACAATCATAGGTTACACACCCCTGTTGAAAGGGCTCTGGTCTATCCCGCGATCGGCACTGTTTTAGGGTGCTGGGCTGGAGTAATACCTACTGCGTTAGACTGGGATCGTCCGTGGCAGGTGGGCCGTTCGGCTCCGATTATTCCGTACCCCTTCTGACAATGCGTTGTTTGGCCAGGCGTGGCCGCTGACGCCTGCGTATGCTGCAATTTTAGGCTATGTTATCGCCTCTCTTTTGGCGCTGACTGCAAGTGCCACGGTGCATCTTGCCGATGAGCATATTCGCTCTTTAGATCAACGGCGCGAGAAGAAAAGTAACTGATGGTGATTCTCCCATAACCAGTCTGGTTATTAATAGATAAAGGTTTATTGAGCCATAAACAAGTGTATAACATTACGAATTCATTACAAGTTTTGATCCATATGAAATCTTGTTTGTTCTATAATATCACTATCTTTTCTAAATCCGCCCGATATCCCAGACTATGGGTACAGGAAGGATGAGTAACTAGCAATATCCTGTATCTCTACTTCAATTTATCTTCGCGATGGCGATGAGATAGAACTACATCGCAGCACGAAGGTCACCAATAGAATCAGTAACATAGTCTGGAATAATCGGTGAAATGTTCGGTCCTGTGACCTCGGACTCCTGAGTAATACCTACAGGAGAAACAATGAACCAGGAATAGACGGGAAAAACAGATAGAAATCAGCTCAAAGCGCCGATCGACGATCAGGGGAGCCATTTACCACTCAAGACGAGAAGCGTAGCAAGACCACCGCTCTTCCCAAACAGAATATCAGTGTTCAACCTGTCTCCGACCATGATGGTTCGTTCGGGGTTATAGTGGACTCTGGACCAAGGAAATAAGCGATGGCCCAAGTCTAAAATGAACCAGCTATCACTGACTTAGCATTGATACAGTCCAGCATTGTCGATGATGGTTTGCCCGTACAAATAGGATCCTTTCCAAGAGCAAACCTAAGTGGAGCGCTGATCGCGCCGGCACCTGGCAATAGACCATCTGCACTTGGATACGTGCTGTCTTCGTTGGTGGCAACGAACAGACATCCATGGTTTCGCGTCAGGTATTGAAACGCTTTCGACACCTTGGTATAGTTTATTTGGGTATCAAGTCCACACACTACGGCCGCGACATCCGGGTCAAGTGTGAAATTTGCGAGTGTGAAAGGTGTGAGGGTGTTGTCTGCAGGATCCTGTCATGCCGAGCCAAGTAAGACGCGTTATAGATAGATAGAGTTACGTACTGTGCCACCGAGGAAGGCAATGCCTTCTTCCTGCAGTTCTTCCTCGAGCCCAGCCATGCCAATGACATAGACTTTCTTCGTCTTAGGAAGTTTGACCACGGTAGAGAGGTAGACTGCTGCAGCGTAGGCAGAACCGTATATCTCGTCCTTAAAGCGGACTTAATGAGTTTCAGCCGCGGAAGGTTACAGCACATACCACATGCGCTTCCACCCCTAGGTGGTCAAACTTGCCTTTGTAACTCTTGCGCGATTTTGTGGCATTGTTGGTGACAAATAGAACTTTCTTGTCTGGGCGAGTAAGAATTTGTACACAACGATGTAGGCCAGATGCTGACAGGAGCGAGACTTACTTCTACGCCGGAGGAGTTCAAGGACTTCCACAGCCCCATCGATCAGGCGATCGCCGTGCCATAGAACACCATCGCAGTCGAACATCCATGTATCATACTTTTCTAGTAAAGAGGAGTAATCCTTTGTAGAAGAAAGTCGAATACTCATTGGCCACCAAAATGTTGTATCGGATGCTGATGATTTTCCGAATCAGGCACATCCTTCGTCCTGGGTTCTGGTGCCACGCGCTTCCCATGAAGATCCAAACACAAGCACTTCTCTTCATTTTCACCATCCATAATCGGTTTAACGCTGCATTGACATTATACACAACACGCGGAGGCAACTACTCGGCAGTTGCAGCACAGATCGGCTTATTATTCTTCAATGACATGGCATCATGGTGGCTTGTCTCTACAACGGGGAATATATTCCCTAACAAAGCGTTGATTAGCTATCACTTCACATAGAACGCATTTGTTCGTATCTCCGCCATGCTTGTGCACTCATGAAACTAGACTTTCACCTGGTCGAGTTACTGCTCTGGCCTTTCCTGAAGGTTGAAGCTTTTGGTTCTCTTTTGCCGTCCGGGTCTACCGGAGACAATGAGATTCAAACGTTGCAAGCAGTCAAGACTCGAGCATTGTCTCGCGTTAAGCTGAACAGGCAGATAACTGCTCATGACAGATGCTTTTCTCATGCCCGGTCTGCGTTCCAGGCCAAGCGCCCATAAGACACCCCAGATGAAAAGATTGACAGTCTCCCAGACTGCCCTTCGTACCAATCTTGCGGTCTCTGTTCACCTGAATCAGTTAGCGGGAACCGGACGAAGTGCCTGTCGTCCTTCAAAAAATCTCGGACAACAAATCTCTTGACTCTTTTGAACCAAGTATTCATCTACCTTTCGACACACAGCTAACGGGATTTCCGCAACGATCCGAATTTAAGTTGGTCTGGAGCATTGGTCTGCGCTGACTTGTCACTTTGAAAATAGCCTGTGGCAAGAAATTTCGGGGTGCTGTCCTTCTCTTCCCTGTTTAAATCGGTCTAAGATGACTTGCACGGATAATCATGGGCCCAGGTAGCTATTACCACCTCAGCTGGTGTGGGTGCCCCGTTTTCTCAGGCTTCGCTGTATTGATAATATGATCTTATCCCACCGGCGAGAATGCCCGATGGATGAGATGTGCTGTGTCTTCCCACAGTGTGACATGAGGCGTGTTAAATTACTAGACCTCATGTCCTTTGAAGCCTTGGAAAGGTCTGATGAGTATTCTATTGTTGTGCAAGGAGGCGTCGCTGAAAGATATAGTTGTCATCTAAAAATACATTGTGGCTGAGCCTAGAATTCATCATCTATGTCATGAACGTCAGTCGCTGTCCATTGTGTCTCCTCAAGCCTGAAATCGCTCTCCAAACTCCTTTTGGGATGAAACTCTTTTTTGGTCTCCTGGTACTGGTCCCCAGGTGGAGAAACCTTACCCTTTCTGCCTTCCCTTATTCTGCGCGGTTCCCCATTCCAGGTTTGATAAAGGGACTTCAAGTCCAGAGTCCTTGAATTATATTGGTGGGCAAGCTCTAGTGCGATCAGGCCCTCCAGTTCGTCCATGTGGTACTTCAGCTCGCTTAGGGAGTCGTGAAGGACTGTTGTAATCATGGTCCGAGTCTCAGTGGACATCGCGTCCAGGAACCCTGACTGTGCTGACAGGAGCTCCGTTGGATATAGTGCTTGACGGGCTCTCAACAGGGCAGCGGGTGATGGACTAGTTGACGAGGTGGATATACCCATTTGACACCCTTTCAAGCCGTCGGCTTGATCTTTCGATATGCAGATGGCGTCAAGACCGGTCAGCGGGACTATTTCAGACAGCTTGATCACAGATCAAGTGTCTCAGCCAAGCTCAAACAAAAGGGAGATTGGAAGCTCCTTGTCAACTCACCGAGCGAAATTCAGACCCGATAACTTTCGTCTTGATTCCATGAAGTTTGAAGTATTGAGTAACAGCCTGAATTGCTTCTGTACCGGGGTGGACTGATGGGTCTTTAAATTTTGTTCTTCGTCTCCTTTCATACCAGTCAAACAGCTGGTTGAACGGTCATCACGGGAATAAAGAGCACGTTCCTGGGATATGCCACTTACACGACCGACTGGGACGGTGATTGCTGTGGCTGTCGCTTCTGCGCAAGCTGCTGCATGGAGAAGACTAGATACCAAGTATAGGTTCGTGTGAATGTCATGCTCCTGTTCGAGCACTTGGGCGGCTCGTATTCCATTGAATGTCGCAGGTATCTGCATAACGATATGAGGGATGGGGCTGGACAGGAGAGAGGGATCAGCTCACGCTCACGATTACTTTGTTTCTTGGTACACTTTTTTCTTCGAAGAGAGCAACGAGGCGCTGGGCATTCCGAATCATCGGAATCATATCGTCATGTTTGCGGGGATCTACGAAGGTAAAGTGGGGTCCATCAATTCGAGGAAGTATCACATCTGCTAATTCAAACAGCTGCGCCGATAATTTGCATATAGTATGTTTGTATCTGGATTTTCTAATAAAATTACTTACAAAACGCTCTATGGAGGCTTTGAGCAAGCTGCCCATGGGTATTCCGCGACTACCGCTGAATAAAAAAGCTCAGAGTCAAACCTTTAGATCAGGTGGTATTTAGACGTACCGTTCATCAAGGGTGTGTTTTACTGCTGCCCACACATGGTAATACACCCCGTCTGCATTGATTGAGTCGATTATACTTCTTGGATTCAGTGTTGATCCATGTAGGTCATAGAATCCGAGGGCTGAAAGGTGCCGATTAATGGGAATCCGTCGCATCACAAGTACAGAAAAAATTACTTTGAAAGTCCAAAGTATCTCCTATAAGCGCGACCGTAGAATCTTGGATCAGTGTTTCAAGTCGAATTTTGCGTGAATTTCCAGTTCTCTTCATTTCCTTGTGTGGTATATCTGGTATATGATTAATGTTTTGTGAACTTGAGCTTTGCAGCCATTTGATCGATTTATTATATCTTTTGGGAAACAATGCAATGGCCCATGGCCAATGCAAACACTAACAGAAACAATCGCGTGTCGCGTGGCATGGCCACCATGGATGGTCGGTGCCCTCCCTAAAACTGGCAACCGGTCACCTATTGTCAGGTCATTATTTTTCGGGTATCATCTGGAGCATATGCTCTTACATAGCTCACATGCCGAATGACGAACCTGATCTGCATAATAGATCGCTTCCGGTCTTCGACTGGTACCTGTCTCTCACCCCTGCATGTATTTCCGGGATAAGGATGTAATGCGGTAGCAATTGTAAATTTACCAATAGCATGGAGTCGAAAGGTTCTACTTAGTCTGACATATTGCAAAAAGGTCAACAGTGGAGAAGGGTATACTCTAAGCAATGGTTAGCAGTAGGTGAATGAGGGACTATCTATGGAGATGGCCACGTTCTGAGGAATAGCTGTGCCACTGTCCATCCATACTACTACTATGTGAGTTACTAGTACTGCTACTATGCGAGTAAGATTCTGTCGGAGGGGGAAGCGAATAATGCCCTGGATGAGTCTATAACCAGGGCATGAGATTGGACCCGATTTATGACGCAGGAAGGACTTACTATGTAGTTGTCATCTTCGACCTTCACTGAACCGTAGTGACCTGTGCGAGACGAGTAACTTGATAGATGTTGTGTTCCTGTCATTGGAGAAGGTCGATGTTCCACAGGCGAGTGGAGAGGTTCTTGCATCTGAGCAGGCTGAAAGCAAGGAATGTTACTATGATTCAAACTCTTCAAAAGGCAGGCGCTGCTGTGCTGCAGCGTCACGTATATGAAATGACACTTGCCGAAAACGGGGGGCTAGATGTGGCGCTCGAGCCTGATGGCGTGTTAGGCATCTGAAATGTTGAAGTCGCATGGATATTGAAGAGCGAAGACGGGCCTGAAATTACATGTTGACTCGAGGACGGATACTGATAAGAGTGGGTCATTGACTGAGGGATTGTAAGAGGGGGTGGACGGATGGATTCGTGCATCTCTGGTGGTGTGTCGCTTGGGCTCTACAGGGTCCAGAAGTCAAGCGTTCATGTATCAGAATCCAGGGCCATTATAGATCCTCACCATATATCCTCCTGCTTCGGAATTACCACTGTATTTTTTTTTCTTGTATTCGCCGGTACGATCGTGGATACGAGAGGCGTCCGAATAAGTGGAAATGGAATTGCGACGTAGTGCTTCTGGGGAACGACCAAGCTCGGTAAGCATTCGACGAAAGTCCTCATTCTCCTTGGATAATCTCGAGTTTTCTTGCTCCAGCTCTCGGATCCGGATGAGAGGTGGTGGAAGGACTGCAACGTCTTCGTGGGTAAGGCCCAGAGACATTTGAAGCTTAGTCACGGTTTGTTCCAGCTGAAGTCAATGGTTGGTTCAACACTATCTCACTCCTAAGATAAAGTGGACTATACTTGTTCGATGTAAGCCTTTCGTTTCGCTCGATGCCTGGCCTGGGCTTTTGCATTACGGCTACGTTCCGGGCGTTCTATCTGCACCGCATGGCCAGTTATAGACGACATTCCGAATAACGTAACGATGGGGAGGAAAGACCAAGACAGGTTATGGGTAATGTAGATGGAAATGACTCGCCTGACTTATATCATTGACTAGCGGGACTCCCGAACATTTAGGTTTGAACTTTACTTCCCGAAATCTGTGTTTGTTGTGTTGTGCCCGATTGTTTCCTCGATCAGGTGTAAAGCTTTAAACCGGGTGACCCTAAGACCTGGATTATTGGCCCGATTTCAATATCCACATCAAGGTGAGGCCCTCTTCGATCGATATGTTACCTTGTTGATGTGTTCTGGACTCGGAATAGCAGACTACGAGTGCAGCTCTTTTTGGAATGATTCGGTGCTTCCCATTCCCCTAGTTTTGGGTCTTCTTCAAGTTTGCCGTATCGGCAGGACGGCCGTTGCGTCGCTGAGATTTTTATGTTGACAAATTACTTCCATTGATCGGGGATCAACGAACCACTCGCAAATTGCCAGGAAGGTTGATGGACGCTGAACAGAACTGAATTCAAGCTCCGAACTCCGCGAAACTGGAACGAACTTTGAAAGGACTTGAGACATGTCTAATCCAAATGGCTTAGTGGCGCCTCAACCCTGCGTCGTAAAACTCTGTTCATTCATTCATCAGCATATCCTACGCAAATGTCACTTAAGACTCCCAAGAACCAAGGGATCAACATGTATCGCGTAATCCGGACACTTTAAGGTTCATCAAAGCAATACAAAAATGCCCACTACCACTGTGAGAGGGAATAGCCTGCAATGCACAATGCATCGATGCCTTTTCCAGAGAGGTACTAATGAAGCACACAGAGCCTATTTGGACTCATATCACTGGCCGGCTGGTCGAACTTTAATCCGTCTTTCACTGCTACCTCCGTGTGGAATTAAGGACCCACCATTTCAAGGCCATGCTCCCTCATCAGAATTCCTGCATTTCTTAGTGTACATCCAATAGCCAGGAAGTGGGGCACATATGTGGTCATGATTATCCAATTTTGTTGATTCTAAAGTAAGGCTACGTGTCTGCATCCAGTGACTTGTTTTTCCATAATGTTCTTTTCTGATAATATACTGCATAAATTCATCGACAAGTCCCACATGTTTCCAAGTGGACAGATACTTGGCTCTCAAACTTTGCCGAGCATCACGGCTCAGAATATGCGTGTTACAGGACGACATAAAATGGTCTTGTAGATTAAGACATCGATCCCTCGCCGATTTGCTTCCAAGATACAAGAGCCTTGACCTCCGCGAGTATATGTGACTTGTCGAAAGATCTCCGATTTGTCAACCTGGGGATATGCTGTGGTGGCGCTAAGGTCCGTTGTCAATATATACATACATCATCTTGCGTTTGGCTATAACCAAAGTCCCAGCGGGATAATGTTAAATCGCATTACCCATGGGCCCGAGGTTCGTATATTTGAGGGGACAACATAGAACATACTTCTCAAAATGAATCAACTCGTATGAATCAACTCGTGCGGGCAGCCATATTCAGCTTTCAACCAATTAATCAAGCATTCTAAATCGAAAGGGTCTATGAGTCTTTGTCTCTGCTTCCAAGCACTTTTAGCTTTCTAGTTTATAATAAGCTGTCAAAAAATGTTATACCGCCTTACCTGCGCGATCATGTCAATTTAACGAAACTCTGTTCTTAGTACCGCCTGATTCAAGAGACATCTAGCATCAAATACTGGAGGCACAGCGGCGTTGTTCACGAGGTGTATACTGCATCCGTGATTCAAACGAGTGCTTGTTTGTGACAAACAATACCTATTGAGATTATACAAAACTAATTACTATATACACCTTTGCAGGCGGCCGTCAGAGAGACCACCTATTGATGAACAGCACGCAAACTTAATCATTCTGACAAATCGCAAGAATCCGGGACACCCATCGGAGAAGTAAGACACATAAGAATGAAGATTGCACTAATACAGCCAGAGTAGATGGTAAGAAGAATGGGAATACAATAGGTCAATCATCATCTTCATCTGAAATAACAACTCGACTACGTTTGAGTGCTGTCCCAATGATCGTAGTAGCCGGTGAAGGTTCGTTAGTCTCAGAAGTATCAGAGAAATACTGGGCTGTAAGGGTTGCCGCAGGAGATGAGAGTGAACTTTTGCCCAGTGGCCGTGGTTTAGGTCGAAGGGGTGAGGGAGACGGGTCACTAGGTTCATCAGCGACGCTTGCGTTATCATCATCTTCTTCCCCCGTACCCCTGTCGGGACTCTCATATCCAGCGACATTCGCGATATCATCAGGTTTGTGTCTCTTATTTCGTGAGTCGTTCGCTATTTTCCGGCGCCTTTTCCTTGTTCCTTGTGCCTTCATATTACTTATTTGGACTCCCGAAGCTTCCGCTGCTCGTTGCGCCCTTTCCCTCATAACCTTTTCCTTTTCAAGGAAAGCCTCGATATCGCCGTATTCTTCGTCACTATCCTCGATGAACTGCGCCGATTTGTATTGTTGTTTCTCTTTCTGCTTCTTCTCTTTCTTCTTTCTTCTCGGTCCATCATCATCGAGGACGCCATCACTGCCTGATTCTGGTGAAGGCGATCTCCTTCGTCGTCGTCGCCGCTTCTTCCCAAAGAGGTCCGAAGCCTTCTTTCCCTCCAAATCGATAGGAGTTTTCAAGAATTGGTCGATGACTATGAGAGTGCTACGAAGGTCTGCTGGAACGACACCCGCAGGTACATACCACTCTAGCTCGTCAGTTTCTAGTCATGGGCACAAAATGAGACGACCATCAAACCGAAAAGCGTGAATGCTTACCGTTCTCTAAAGTCTGAAATTTGCATAGACGGAATAGAAGTTTCAAATGAGGGTGTCTCGTCGCTGCATTGGCTTGTTCATCGCTGAGGTACGGAATAACTGAAATATCTGTTAACAAAGAATCATGGGCCTAAAGTTCAGTGCTTACGATAGTCAGTGATTTTGGCCATCGCCTCAGTCGAAGGTCCTTTCAATCTCAGTGCTTGTGCGGCTTCTGCATCCGGATCATCATCATCGTCTGATAGAATTTCGTCCTGCAGGTCCGTCTCGTCAATAATTCGCTGACGTTGAGCGATAACAACAGCCAAGATCTGAGATGTACAACTGTCAAAGGCCGACACGGAAATAGTCTATTCCAATACATACATCTTTTGTCCAGTGAACGAGCTCAGTTTCACCAGCCTCAACAAGCGAGGCAATCGTTATTCCTAATTGATCACTCCAAGAATGGCCCTTCTTGACTTCGACATCAGGTGGGAATTTCGTATTTTCAGTAGTCTTTCCCTCCTTGCCAGGTTTTTCAGGTTCCCAGCTGGAAAACTGCTTCCAATGTCCGCGGTTTTTCGGAAAGAATGCCTGGAAGTTTTACATTTTATGAGAGAATCGAACGAAGGATTATACTATGAAAACAATGGACGGACCTCGACAGCCAAGAATGGTTCTTCGGCAAGAGCCTTAAAAAACTGGCGCAAGATGAATGTGATTAGGTTAACGAGGTCCTTGTAAGGTTGGTCTCGTGGAAACGACTTTTGATCGGCCAAGATCATTTTGAACAAATTCAAAGTGGACACCTACGTAATCAAGGGATAGAACAATCAATTGAGCTCAACATTTGACGCCACACGTCAAAAGGGTTCGAAAAACCTTGAAAAAGAGGCCCTCTGCTTTGGCCCTGACAGCCTGCCGGTGCATCAAGCTTACCACACGGCGCATGTTTTCCGGAGACGAAAAGTCCTTGTAACGTGCCAGATATGTCAGCAGGGTATGCGTAATATCAGCGTGTGCAAATTTCTGGACATGATTTGTGTTGTGAGTAATCAAATAGAAAGTGGGGTCAAGCACCGACCGTTTCAAAAACTTCGAAAGTAAACACAGTCTCATGAACGACTTCCTCTTCTTCTGCAGGTTCATCTTCGACATCGGGAATGCCATCGTCCTCTCCCATGCCTAATACATGAACGCAGATCAAAACCGGTGATGAAGAAACTGACTTTTGGTACTCTTGCGCTTCTTCGCCTTTCTCTTGCGTACGTACACATCACCGCCCTTCGATTTACTCCATTTCTCTAGCATCTTCAATAACGCATAAGAAAGATAAATGCTTGAATCCAAGTACACGAGTGATTGTGTTCCCGGCTTATATGATCGCAGACTTTCAAAGGCAATATCCAATACTTCCCCATTGTAGATGAGCTGCTGCTGAAGAACGTCCGCGGCCTCTTTCAAGTTAGGATCAGTAATGTCTGCGGACAACATCGTGTCGATGAGAAGCAATAGCTGAGTGAGACACTCTATTCCTGCTTGCAGTTCGGTCCAAGGTTTGGGCTGAGAAGCACGACCAGCGTGCATGAGATAGTGGCAAAGACTGCGATCGAGTACTTACTTTTTCCTCGACTGCCTCCCTCATACGCTTCAGAACCCAGATGATCCACGCCCTTTCTGTAACTTCTGCAATCAAATCAAATTTCCAACGACCTTCGCCACCTTGAGCTTTCTCTTTAGCGCGCATTGACAAGAAGAACTCCAAAATCCATTTGGTGACGAACAGGAGACGGAGATTGTCTTTCTCTGTTATCTTCGCCCGTTCGGACCGAATATCCCTGAGGAGGGCCGACAGGAAAGCTAGTGAAATGGGGTGCAAATGAGTAGGATGGAAGACCTGAAGAGAAGTAAACTTACGATTAAAGCAGGCCTCGGTAAACTCGACAGCCAAGTTCTGTAGTACAACCCTGGCCTCCACGGAGAGACGATCCTCACGCCCCATCTCGTCCACTTTATTACCTTTTTTCGTCATTTGTCGCTTCGTTATGTCCATGATACTTCCAGACTCGCTAGATATAGCTTGCTGGCGATGGAGAATAAATGATCGTGAGGAACTAGGATCCACTTCAGAGTCAGCCTCGTTCCCGTTGTCGTTTTCCTCAGCAGGCTTGGCTTTCTTGTTCGGGTTAAGTTTGACCTCAATTGTGGTACCAAAACGCGAATGGCGCGAATTCGCCTTCCTTGAAAACTCTCTACGTGTGCGTTCCTCGGTTGCAAGAAGTCGTTGTAGGGTTTCTGTGGGTTGCTGTCGTGCTTGTCAGACTGATTAGGAAGATAATGGATCGTAGCCTAAACCGACCTTGGCTTGGTCTCTCGACAAGTTTGTGGGGTTAACGCCACGGAAGAGTAGATAGAATATTTCGAGAACGAGCGTATTCCAGCTATTAAAGAGAGAATCGTTGTTGGTATTCGCAGCAATAGTAAGCAGAAGCTGTAGCATGTGGGTTTCTGACAGCGTTCGTATGAGCTTGGATTGAAGAGAAGAAAATTCTGCCTGGTCTGCACTGAGATGGGTATTGTAGGGTAAGTCCTTGATAAATGCAAGGTTTCGGACCAGATGCAAGACGACGTTGACAATTTGCCCATCCCTCTCCTTACGTTCCTTTGCGGTTTTGGCGAGGGGAGGAAGGACTATCCCAAACAGTGCTTGCATGACTTTGGGCTTCAGAAGGGCAACCTTATAGTGCAAGTGGCTCTCCAGCAGCTGCGTGTAATCCGTACCCTTGTCTAGTTCATCGTCAAGCTCTTTCAGCTCCTCGGCCATATCAATTGGCCATGTCATCGCGGTCATCAAGTCTGCACAAGCGATTGCGCGCTTGTCTTCCACCAAACCCTTGCCTGCCGTTTCGAGGAGAATGGGGATGAGATCGTTGGGTAAGACACGGGTTTCCCAGAAGATACGAGCCACAGTGCGTTCGTCGTCTGTATCGTCCTTCCTCCATAGCTTCTTCAAATCCTTCAGACACCCGCTAACCTCGTCTCCCATTCGGTATGTGCTCCCTTCATAACCGCCCAACGCATCCACGACTCTGCCAATGACTGGTCGCAGAATAGCGCGCCTATCGACGCTGGGCTCAGCATCCGATTCTCCTGAGGAAATATCAATGACTTCTGGGTCATCCATCGCGTTGAACCGTCCGTATGTATTATGTCACGTTCACGATCTGTCACAATTTTCCTATAGTGTGACCAAGCCAGAATTATTTATTTACAACTACAATAGCGCGTTAAAGCAGGTACATAAGTACGTCTATCGGAAAAAATTGAAGAGGCATAGCAGGACCGCTGGGCAGCTCTCAGATGTCGATCCACTGGTGCGCCACCGCCCGTACTACTCAGCATGGACCAAAAGGTCAGCATTTCTGACGCGTAGTCTCATTCTGGCACAACTTGTTTGGCCATTGAGTTCACTCGTATTCTCCTGACTTCATTATAACTTTATTTCCATATTCATTCCCTACCTGCTCTTCTTCCTAAGCTATATTAACGTGCGGTCGAGGACCTAAATACAGCCTAGCAGGAAAATATAGGGTAAGAGGAATCTCAAACACCAAATCGCTTTAGCTTCGCGAAATACTTCTGCACACGACTCGCCACCTGCCTCGGAGTTCGTTTCCCATCCATTGCGCGCGATATCTTCTGCCACCTGTAGAAAAAAACATCAATGAAGGTATATCACAACATAATCGACCAAACGAACCGATTCTTCTCCCCATCCGGGATCTGTTCCAGCAGTTGTTCCAAAAGGTGCTGTTCAGACATTGACCACTGCTGCTTGTACGTCTCCGGCTTTGGCTTGTCTTTGCCGCGTGGCGGCTTCTTGGGTTGCTCTGTCGCTGGTTCAGGGGAGGAACCAACATCGGATGGCAGGGGCGATTTTGCCTTCCGCTTGGTAGGCACAGTGGAAGCCTTTTTCAAGTTCCGAGCTTTTGTTGATGGCTTACGGTTACGTGCAGGTGTCTTCGGAGCATTTGATTGCTCGAGTTGAGAGTGATTTAAATCTAGCACGGTCGAAGGCGGGTCCACGAACACCGGGAGAGCGGGGCAGTCAGTTATATCTACATCAGGACTTTCGTCTTCAACGTCATGACGGATATAAACGCCAGATAATCCTCGCGACGGCAGTGTGAGACCTCCAAATGAGTGGATCTTGCGTTTCTTAAGTTCACGCAACTTTTCCTTTTCAATCTGGCGCCTAATTTCTTGAGGATCCAGTTCTTCGTCTGACTCATCCTCTGGTTCTGATACTCCTTCGTAGATGGCGAGAATGGGATCAACGATAGTTCGTCGGGCTTCTTTGACCAGCTTCTGTAGGGCAGAAAGCTCTGAACGCTGATGGGTCGAAGGCCTATTTTTCTGATCGCGTCGATGTTGCAAATCAGTGTTCAAATTTTGCAAGGCCCTCGGATCTACCGACAGACATGAGTTGAGTGTCTTCCCTGGAATAAAAAGGCAGAGACATACCATGTTTCTCATATACCGTCCAATCGATATTACGAGGTAGGGTCAACCGGACATCACTGAGCTGGAATGAGTCTTCCTTGAGCTGAAAAATTCGTCAGTCCAGCGCACTTGCAGCTGTCAGATCGCTTACCATCTCTTCAAAATTCACTGTAAACTCTTCCGTTTGTGCGAAAGCATCGTTTCTCAAGGTTTGAAGACGTGCTATGTCGGAGTGTGTACGGGCAAGTAGGGCTTTCTGCGAGCAGATGAATGCCTCGAGCGCCTCGAGTCTGCATTGTTCACTCGTTATTAGCAGGAGAAATCCTCAAACAAGGCCATACTCTTACGTTTGG
>QFEW01023481.1:0-18980 GCA_003316525.1 Termitomyces eurrhizus
ACTACCCCCAACCGCGTCTTGAACCCCGGAGTCCTAGCCCCAGAGTTCCAGACACCCAAGTATCCGTAGATCAAGTCCACCTTGTAAGGGCGTTGCTTTCCTGGAAAGCCCCCAACTCAGCGGAATCTGACAAGCCGTTGTGTTATAAGAACTGGCAACTCTTGTGTGTTCTGAGTGAGTCGTGTTCTTTTCTCAGCAAATGGAATAAGGTCTCTTTGCCTGATGACTGTTGTTTTTGGTCGCTTGCATTTCTTCAAAGAGTTCAGGTTCATGATCAAAATATCTATGACCAGGACCTAGCCATTGCACCAGAGATCTAATGAGACTGCTCATTGATATTGGCAATATGCCCCAATTTGGATGGGCCAGATACCAGCAGACAGTGGACCCTATCTGTTGAAGACAAATGGAATCCATTTGTCATCAACAGACACTGAACGGAAATGTATATTTTATCATGTGATCCTTCGGTTGAGAACTGTGTGGTTGCAGAAAATTATATTGTCTACAAACATGTTTGCCCTCCTGCAACTGCCTAAACCAATATTTTCACCAAAGAAAAGACAAGTAGAACTGATATTTACAGCAGAAGAAAGATCTATCTTTGAACCATACAAGGAACTCTACTGCTCCTCAACTACTCCTTAAGCTTGGACTGCTATCTTGAAGGATAAAATTCTAACAGATATCTTCAACTACTGGGCCACTAAAAGGACAGAGCCAAAGACAGGGAAAGAATGGGCAGAAAGAATCAAAGTAGGTACAGCAACTCATTGCAAAGAACTAGACATCATTTGCTTGAATAGAAGATTGTCCAGTATATCAAGAATTGCTGGCGCCCTTATTACCAGCATAAAGATCCAAAGGTGCTTCTGAAAACTTCACTGCGAGATGTTGTCCAGCAAACAATGGCAAAGGAGATAAACGAGGAGATCCAGAACTTGTTGAGGGGTAAGGATTACAATGCCTCAGGATTGGATGCATTTGCACAATATAATGTGGCTGTCAAAAATGTTATGCATCAACTCACACCACAGGAGGAAAGTTGTTTATGGAAGATGGCGGCAGAATGGAGCGAAAAAGGAAATTTGCCAGAAATTCAGCACAAGTTGGTACTCCTTCTATCCCCCACTCTATTTGTTGTACATCCGTCCACTTGATTCCACTTTCTAATTGTTGTCTCTTTAGGAAGGCCCAAAAGCACAGTTTGAAGTGTGTGGACGATGCAGATGTGCTTTGATTTAGAGAGATGGGCATGTTAAGTTAGACTGTTGTTGGTTGGTATGCAGATGAAGGCATGACTATTAGAATGTATGTAGTGCCATCATTCTTTAAACAATTTTGACACCAATTATAGTCATGACAATATGTCATACTTGACCCATGCTAACCAACCTACCTTTCAAGACTCCTTTCCTGACCTTGTTAGTGACCTCAACAAGAAGATGATGGATTACATGTCTGCTCTTCTTGGTAGAGACATGCCATTCAACATGCAATCACCCCATGATTTGACTCCTCCTATTCTTACATGCCATGACCTCATCCTTGATCTGGATAGGGATGGATTCCCAATATTACCAGCAAATCCAGGACCAAATATATTTCAAACTCAGGCAGAATTGGAAATGCTTGTCTGGGACTATCTAAATACTCATTACAGTAAATCCTAGTTTTCTCCACCTTTGCTCATCATCTGATCACTCCATCAGAAATTGTGTCTGGTTACCAGTATGAATCTGCTCCTTACAAGGCAGTGAGGACCAATGATCAGCAATTCATACATTCAAGGTATCTTCCAGAGGGTCTGATATTCCAAGATCCCTATAATCTTGGTTGGCCTGAGCTATTGCATCTGCTGAACTTCTGGAGAGACCATCAAGGACAGTATAGATCCAGTGACACCTTCTGCTGGACAGTTTATCTCAACCATCACAAGCAGCCAGTAGCTGCCAAGTACGGTGATGATGCCCAAAAGTAGATCATTAGCAAATACGGTTTATGGCTACTGATCTGTATAACAATGCGTTGGGTGTGCTAAGATTAAGGGAGTCTCAGGCAGTTTTCAGAGAACAAGTTAGAAAAAGAGTTAAACGGCAGAATTTGATGGAAGTCGGTAATAATAGTTGGCAAGGAAATGCGGTAAGGAAGGTGCGCCAATGACAAAGTGCACCTAAAAAGGTAGGAAGATGAACATGGTTAAATGTGGCAAAAGGATGTGGAAAGGAAACTAGAGGCTTAGCAATGACTAAGCTGTGTGATGCCTGCCATAAGTGCAAGGCATGTAGGTTCTATAAGCGTAACTGCAGCAAGCAGGCTAGGAGTGTTCAGACAATTGGTGAATATGTACTTAATCAGCTCAAGAAAAATTTGAACCGTAGAGTGAACTGAGGGTGTAAAGTGGGGTACTCTGTTCTGTTTCTAGCTGATGACAATGGTAAATATTTATAGTGAAGATGAGTTCACCGTTGCTAAATGACTAAGTGTCACCAAGAAGCAGCAAACTGGAAAGAATATAAGTAGTCGCCGTGCATTAAACTAAATATTGAGAGGTTAACAAAAATACTGTCTGTCCAAGTAACGAGAAGGCGCCAAGGTGAAATGCCAGGCTGTCAGTCATGGGGAAATGCCATCATTCTACCTCATAAGTGCTGCTGCTGGCTAGTGAGACCATATGCTGCCTGAGTGATGCCATCTGTCAATGCTTGCTGATGGCATGTTGCCCGCTGTCACTTGTTATTCCTGCTGCTGTTGGCGCTATCACTGATCAGATACGTTGCTTGTTGTGTGTGGCCATCGGAAATGGCTTAAAATAGATAAAACACATGTGCCAAGTTTGGAATGAGTGCAGCAAGATTTTTGGAGCCAATGCCAAGCCTGCCATTGATGCACCTAGCCTGTATGGGGTCCTATCAATGGCACCCAAGCTGATTATGAAAAAAATGCAGCAGCAGCAGCAGCATATAAGGCTACATGCAAAAATGGAGGAAAAAATCAGAAACAGAGGCCAACACCATCAGCGGTAGTTGATGGCAACTGTAGGACCATCACTAATGATGGAGCTGCTGATAGCAGATCTGCTTTAGTCACCAGATGTGCAGCCAACTTGGAGTGGCAACTGGGGCCTACACTTCCCCTGTTACCTAGCGTACTATACACACCACTGTCTGACTTACAGGAGGAACCCCCTGTCTTGCACTCACCACACACTCCACAGCCTCAGCACTACAACAGATCCATGGTTCACAACAAATCCCAACCAAATGTATCAGCTTCTGCTCACAATGAGTCTGCTCTCGACAAACCCGTTTATGACAAATATGGTGATGATATAGCAGTGGTAGATGCTACTACCATCCACCTCTTACAACAAAGAGGATGGAGCCATCCAGACCCTCCAATTAATGGCCCTAGTGATGGTTCCCCTAGATATAGAGTATCAAGAAGAGTGCTTGACATTTTTCAAGATGAGTACAAAAATGTAGCAATGTCTATCATAATATCATAATGAAAAAAATTATACAATAAGAAACTGTCCATCTTTACTTGTCTTCTGTTGCCTTCCGTTTCTCAGTAAGCTGACTGGATGATTAGGTCCATTGCATCGGTGGCTGACTACTTTGGGAGTTGCTGCAAGCCTGTCCCCTTGAGCTAGGGAGAGGGTCCTCGGTAGGGACTGGCAGAGAGACAGAAGATGGTTGAGGAGGTGATGGAGATGTTTATGTGGGAGACATTTCTGAGGATGTTTGTTGAAGCAGAGACAGAGTGATGGTGAGAGTGGATAAGTTAGTAGCATGATAGAATTGATTAGTGGCGAGAGCAGAGATGTCACCAGTAGGAACAGATATATCAGCAGTGGCAGGGGATTGGTCAGCAATGGGGTCAGGAGTGGTTTCTTCCTCTTCAATGATGGGTCCAAGTCCACTGTGCCCTGTTGGATGCACTGCCACATTATCCTGAGCTGATGGACTGGAGGGACGGATGGAAATGTGAAGTCAACTCTGCAAAGTGTCAATTATACCCTGAATATGGCAGATCTGCTCTTTTGTCTGATGGATCTGTCCATCATGGAATGCAAGCGTCTCATCTGCAAGAGAAACATTGGTTTGCAGGGTTTTTATGCGGCCACCGACTATGTTGACCTAAGTCTGGTAGCGACAGAAGAAGTGCTCAATATGTGGTAACTAGCTCTCCTCAGCTGTGACAAACCCATCCTGCATCTGCTCCCCAACATTCTGCAATGCTTCTTGGAACTCATTCACTATCTTGTCTAAACGGCTCTTCACCTCTGCCATTACACCAGCCACAATGTCCTCACTGTGATTAGACTTCATTGCCCGCTCCTTGCCCTTTCCCTTGACCAAAAGAGGATTTGCTAGGTGGTTGGAGGTCGATAGTTGGGATGGATGGATAGTTTTGATGGTTCTATGCTTGGACTGGCTGGTTCATCTGCTAACTATTGGTTAGCTATTTGAGCAGAAAAAGAGTTTTATACCATCATCACTCTCAATAATTGTCACTGACTTCTTTTTTAGTGGTTTTTTCCCCTTTTCCTTGTTGCTAGGCTTGATGATTTTCTTGACAATCGTTAGGCTGCATGTTTATTTGTGAATGAGCCAGCAGAGATTGCATGTGGTGCCGCCCTTTGTCCTGACATACTGTAGCTGCTTACTTGCACAATATTGGCAAGGAGGGTTGATGTGCTGACTCTTGCAATGAGGTGCTGTCCTCAGATACCTGCCCAACAGCATCAACCACATGTCAGTCTACAAGACGACTATTAGTGCATGTCTATTAGGCAGGAGTACTTGCATCTTACCAGGTCCTTCTGCTGTCCTTTGAGTTGATGCAGGTCTCCTCTAAGAGCAAGGTATAATACTTGAACATTCATGTTAACAACTTGTTGGTGGAGTTCTTCATTAGACATGGCAGATGGAGGATTAAAGAAATGGACAAGAACTTTACACAAAGCGAGTTCTGAAAATAGATATCATGTGACCCTGTTTAAATTACAAAAGAAGTTTAATTTATTGCTTGACAAACCTTGCTTTGTTTATTTTACAGTTTAATAAATAACAATTAGCTAAGCAGGTCAAAAATTCTAAACAGTTTGAAATAAATGCACTAGTGGGAATTGAATCCGCCTACTGCAAGACACAATGAACACCAATAGATAATATTCCACTAGACCACCAATGCTTACTGCATACTGCTATGGTGTAAATAAACATCAGTCTAATATTCTGTGTGTGGTCAAAAATTCTCAACAGTTTAATATCAATGCACTAGTAGGAGTCGAACCCACCTACTGCAAGATACAGGAATCCAATTGGAAATATTCCACTATACCACAGATGCTTACTATATAATGCTATAGTGTAAATCAATATCAGTCTAATATTCCGCTACACCCCATGGTTTTCCTTTTTCCTGTATACTTCTATAGTGTAAATAAATATCAGTTTAATATTGTCAATTCAATACAGATGCACCAGTTGCAGTAAATTCTTTGATCCATCCATATACAGGATACTATTCCAGCAGACCCCTTCTGCCCTCTGTCAATTTACTACAAGTAAAAATTTATAACACTATTCATTCAAATTCTGTATGGGTCTGTTTGTGCACTATATAAACACCATCCTGAGTTGTAGTAAGCACCTGTGGTACAATAGAATATTCATAAATTGATATTTCATATTGTGCACAAGAAACAGGTTCGACTTCCTCTAGTGCACATTATATAATAGCAGTAGGCCACTGACATCTGCTAGCATCATGAATTTGATCTGTTCAAAACTTCAGAGATTTCTGCAGTGGCATAAGATGGACAAATTTGTGCATGTGTTCATTCCAGTGCACATAACTAGTTGTGGCTGGCTACTTTTGTGCTGGTCTTTAAATAGCTAGCCCTGATGTATTGTCACTTGTCATGTGCACTGAAATGATCACATGTGCAAACTCCTCCATCCTATTCTGCTTCAGTAATTTCTAGAGTTTTAGTCGGATCAACTACCACAGGCACTTACTACAGATCAATATGATGTACATGTAGAGCAAAAATGCACCTATATAAAAACATGCTATTAGACCCCATTAAAGTGGAGTAGGTGAAGTAAAACCTGCTGCTGTACATAATTATGAATATCAATAAACGCATATTCCACTGAACCACTAGGACTGGTTGCACCGCTGATGTCAGCTACCATCCGCTGGCATGCCAGCAGACAGCAGATACTCATGCATCCTCTTCCACCCTTCCCCCTTTTTCTCTCCAGTGCCATCCTCTCCACTCCCCACACTACCTCACATGCCACACCCGTCCACCACATGCACCCTGCTTCCCTCCTTCCTCCTAACCTGACGTCTGCTGGCATACCAGCAGACACCCACACTCCTCCCCTTTCCCCTTCCCTCTCTTTCTCCCCACCTCCATCCCTCTTCCGCCACCCCCACACTCTTCAAGACGCCACCTCATGCAGCACATGCTGATGATGCCAACTGTGGTTGGGTGCACTGGACATATACGCAGTACAACACTGTCTCCAGTGCTTGGCATACATAGTTGTGAGGAGTCCTGACAGAGTCCTGGTGTGCTCAAGCAGAGGTGATAGAACAATGCGCTAGATTATAGCGCCTTGGGTGCTACCTGGCAGATGGTAAGTGTCGTAGCTTAAACAAAGATATAGAAGAAAAGACAAGTAGCACAGCATATTGTGCCCATAGATGGCACTGTAAACAACGAAGACGGGATAGATGAGGCTAGTGCCTGACTTAGTGACAAAGTCAGAAAAAGCTAGCACAATTTGAATGCTAAGTGTAACTGGGTGCTCAAGAGGTCACAATTCGTTGTTATATACATGTGAAGTAGCTATCTTATATACTATGCACTACTATGTTTTTCAAAATAAGTCTATCTGTGGTGCTATCTCCTAGTGCCTCTCCTCATGGTTTCCTCTAATGGTGATCTGTCAATGGTGACCATTTGCACATGGATGACGGTGACCAATGGCAACTCTAAATTGACTTAGAATTATATGGGTCTGCTCACTTTTTCTATAACTCTGATTGGCCAGGCCATTCCAGGGTATGGTCGGAAAATCCTCAAAAGACGCTGTGAGCGCTAATGTCAGTGCTACTCATTGTACCAGTTCCTGACAGGTCCAGGTTAAGTATATCCTGTGCTGCCATCATTGATCCTTTTAGACTTCTGATTGAAGTGCTTTGTCAAATGGCAGTGCCTACTGCTGACTCCTTCTGGAAGTGATTGGGGTTTAGTTAGAGTTCTCTCCTGCTGTCATGTTAGCGCTATACGTTCTGAGCCTCCTTTGTCTTTAAAATAGGTGAATAGAGTGTGCTAAAGGCCTGATAACTGGTGAATAGGGTAAATAGATAAGTCCTGCAATAGAGCAACAAAGCTAGGGCTGCTCTGTACCCAAACTGGTCACTAGAGTCTCCAATGTGTCAAGTGTCAGTTGGCCTATAATATCCCTTGATGCGCTCAGTCCAAGTAGAAGCCTATCATCTCTTCCCAACTGAAAAATTGACTGTCCTCAGTCAAATGCCATCATTAATTTGACTGCGCTACGGTCCGTATGATGCTTCCAGTGCCTTATAAAAGTTGTTTTCAGCACTTCACCTTTTCATGTTTTTCTTCCCATCTTTTCAGCATGTCCACTACTTTTGATTCCTCTGCTCTCTGCAATTTCCTGGCTAAGGCCTTTTATTTATTCGATCATGCTAAGTGTGTCGGTCCTGCCAATGCGCCACAAACCATCCCTGGAATTATGCAGCTCTATTGGCAGTAGCTCATGGTCCGTAGCTCTGACAGTTCCTGGATATAGGGCATTGAGGTTCATGAGTGGTGCATGGCTTGGTATCACAAATATGAAGGTGCCGATTGGTTGCAGCCATTTGCAGACTTGTTTGTAAGTTTTTAGGTTTGATTTTGGATTTGTGGTGCTAAGGTCCAGCGCCCATACTAGGCTCCCTCTCTGTCTGACAAGATCGATGCCTTGTTGGCTAGTACTGAGGTTGGCAAAGTAAGTCTCTCCTCTTCTTCCCCATGTTCCCAATGTTGACCTTAAGTAGTTGGTTGCTACGTCACCCACCATCGCCAGTCTCCCTAGTGCTCTGTCAGCCTCTACTGTCCCTTCTTTTCCTACTGCTCCTACCATTCCTCCTTCTTCTGCTTCTGTCCAGCCCCCTACTATTCTTGGCAGTCCTTTTTGTGGCGCTGCTTCTCCCACTCATACTGCCCCAATCATTGCTTTTCCCACCCATACTGCGCCTCCTCATTCGGCCATCAAACAAATTGCTGTTACCTCCAGTGAGCCTCAGCCTGGACTTGCTCATACTATTTCTCGTCTTCTCCCCTGTAACTTTGCTGTTGTTATTGATCACGTGCCCCCTGCTCACGCTAGCCCTCCCAAACGTACTGTGTGTCCTTGTTTGCCTGCCTCTAATTCTTTTACTAACTTTGCTCCCCAGATCAATCTCCCTGCTCGCGTTGCCCCATTGTATGTCATAAGTGCTTCTTTTTAAGATTGCTAGACTTTAGCACCTGATCGCACCATCCTTAGACATCCAATCAGACTATGTTCACCAATGTGGAGCTTCATGACTTATTATGCCTTTGCCACAATACTACTGTCATTAATACTGGCCTCCTGGCTGGTGTCCAAGTACTCGGTGCTAAGGAGAAGGTTATGATTGCACCTGTGGAGCATTGCACTTTTAGGGCGAAGATTGGCACAGTAAGTATTTGTTCATCTCTAATAGGTTAATGACATTGCTAACTTCTTTCCCAGTGTGATAAATTTTGATCTGAGAACAATCCAAAGGGCTGCTGGTTTCCCACTGCCTTTCTTCCCTGTTACTGATGTGATGTGTTGAAACGGGTTGTGCCTTCAATGGGATTCGTACTCATGAACACGGTAGAGACACTATCATGCAGAGGAATTATGAGTGCGCAGTCTTAGTTTGTAATGCCCAGGCCTTTGTGCTGCAGCAACGCAATCTGGTGGCTACTCACCAGCCCACTGTGATTAGCACTGCAAGTCTAGCACTTCTCATTACCCAAGATGGCACCACTGTGGCGGCCCCCTTTGCCCACTTCCCTCATTGTCCCATTCCTCTGAAGCATAAGCCCATTGTTGCCTCTCCTAGCAAGAGTCTCAGTAAGTGCCACAAGCCAGCGCCTGCTACTCCTGTGGTTTTGTCTACCACTGAGTTGTCTACTGATGAAGGGAAGGATACTGAGAGGGATGCTGAGGGTGAGGATGATGATGAGGTGGAGCCTGTAGTTGATACCGATGCGCTGTTGGCAGTACGTGCTCTTCTGCTTTGCCTTACTCCTCCTATCACCGCTAACCCTTATTAGAGTGGCCCTAGTGGTAACCGGTATGTAGTCCTCATGTTTTCTTTCCTGTTGCAATAACCTCTTTGTCACCAGATTCCTTACTCCTTCACTTCCCATTGTTGTGGATATCCCTCCTGCCGAAGATGTCGTGATGTCTGTCACTGACGCTACTCCTGCTCCTGAGCCTGCTGTGGCTAGCACCTCCTCTGTTGCTCTTTCTATTACCCCGTCCCTTACTTCTCCTTGCAGCCTTTCTTCTTTCCCCAGTACTCATGAGTCTTCCACCACACCTGAGTCCGAAGAGACCTTAGTGGCCCAGAAAGAGTGCCATCACCGCTGGAGGTACCTGCCTTCTTATGGTGTTCACCTTTCTTATGCTAGGGCCATGTCCCCAAATGATGAGTGCCATGAATAAACTCCTTGTGCTCCCATAACCGTTTGAGTAAGTCTGCATTTATTAGTTTGTTTTTCCCCTTTTCTGACCTTGGCTAAGTTCAATTCCTTCTGGACTCCTCCCCGCACTATGCGTGTTTCTGGCAACACCTACCCTTGGCTCAGGGACAAGTTCTCTTTTCCTGTCACTCCCCTTTGTCCTGCTGCCGATCTCCACCAACAACTTTGCCATATTGAGGATGCAACCGACGTCATTGGTAGCAAACTTGCCATTCTGTGCCCTTGTATCTCTACCTTAGCATGCTGTGAGCTCCTCCTGCTCAAGCTTCATGACAACATCACTGATGCGCTCAAGTGGCAAGTGAGTAATGCCATTCAGGATGGGGACTTGCTTCCTTTGGGCAATCTCGCTCCCTCTGAGTCTGATGCATAATCGCTGGCCCGTAGCGCTTCAAACTTTTGCGGACTTAGTAAATTTTGATATGTAGCCTGTTGTAGCCATACTAAAATAAACGCTCCCCCCTCCTTTGTTCTGAAATTGTCAGTTTGTAAGTAATCAAATACAAAGTAAGAAAAAGGAGAAACGCTCAGTAAATTATCATAGCGTAGAAAACCCCTTTGCCAGCGCAATCCAATAGCCCATATCGTGCCAGCTTAGGAAGAAATAGGTATCGTCTGTAGAAAAATAAGTCAATTCATGCAAGAAGTTTAATGTGTAAGAAATAGAGTGCCACTGATTGCTTGTGGTTATTTGATGATGGTGGGTATAAGTGCCAGATCTCAAAGGTTAACTTCCTCTTTGCATGTTCTAAAAATGAGTCAAGCACATCCTATTGGTTCATGTCTGTATCAGGGTCCAAGTCCCTTGAGAAGTGCCCTCCCCATGCTGTTGCTAGTTGAAACACTGCCTGAGTCCTATAAATTGCCCATGCCTCAACTGGACCTCATCAGTCTTTGCGATGGAAAGCCCAACTGGCCTCGTGTGGTCTCCCTGCTGTGATTGTGCTCATGTCATGATTGATCCTCCCACTTTTTTGAAACACGCTACCTCCTTCTTCCACCACTACCTGGCTGTCAGCATGCCAGAACTTGCCGACAGCATTGTTGAGTTAGGTCATTGTTGTCAGCTGCTGCATGTTGCCTGTGAGATTTGGGCAGATAATGCGCCTTTGATTCATTTTGGCATGGAGAAGTCCTGGAGCCATATTTTTCAGGTGCGCTCCTGCCTTTTTTGCCCTCTTCTTGTCTGACAGTCACTAAATAAAGCAACTCCCACCCACTGAGATGAAAGAGCATCTGGAGCTGCTGCTGGAGAAGAGTCACTACTTGGTCTATCTGCCCCCTTACTTATCTTTCTTGGCTAACTGTGTCCTTTCAACAGGCTCCTTGCTCGTCTACTGGTGGTTGCCTCTTTCATGGTCCCTCTGAAGGAAGAATGCTTCCCAACTGTTGCCTCCTGTTGCCCGCTCCTTGACTTGCTTCTGCCTCCCATGTTGTTTATGTAAGGCAACTTCTTCTTTTCCATGGCACCACTGGACTGACAGATTTTAGATATTTGATTTCTTGTGTCATAGTTGTATGAAATGCATTGCTGTTGTCACCCCCCCCCTTGTGATTGTTTTGCACATGTAAGAATTCCCAAATCTCTGTGACCCTGCAAGTAGCTTGAGGTATTTTATGAATTCTGGCACTGGTAAACTGGTCATTATCTCATCATACCAGAACCTTCCCTCCTTATGGATGAGCCTGTACTTCTTTACCGCCCTGTAATCCTAGACTACCTAGAACAGTTCCTAGCTTTGATGCCTACCAGCATACTTCCCCATGAGAATGGCAACATAATGACCCTAGTACGCCAATACCGAATCTTGCTGGCTGAATCCAAGGAGTAAATGATCGATTTAGACCTGTACTTGGTCACCGTACACCTCCTATTAGCGCGTGTCTTGAGTAATGCCCATATATTTTGTAGGCACCTGTTACAGCTACCGCTTTGAGTCTAACCAGTCTTCTCCATGAGACTGGACGCTTGGTTAGTTTTTATCTCTTCCTGACCTTAAGTTGCTAATTCCCTGCTGTTTGTAAGAGCCTCTCATGGCTCCTCCTTCCACCTCTCATCAATCTTGATGCTCATAGAGCAATATTTGAATGCATGGCCTTTCCCTTTACCTCGCTAGAGTCCCACCCAGACAAAGACGGGTGGTACTCATTCTCCAATCCCTTGGTTGCCTGTCCTGGTGCTCCTCCCATGCCTTCTCCTATCGTTTCTGTACCCCCTGTACCATCTTCTAATGTGCCACCTCCAAGCGCTCCTCCTGCCCACAGGTGACCTAAGGATTGAGTCAAAGGTTCTTGTTGAAGATCCTCCTCTATAGAGTAGCTCGATTAGTTGTAATTGTAGTCAGTTTGATAGTCCAGCTTGTACTCGCTCCAAGCTTATTTAATTTTATTCTTTTAATCATTGTTGCCTTGCCTAAGCATGATCCAGAGGCGCTAACAGCTAGCACCTCATTTTTTGTATTTGTTTACTGCTCCTCCTCGTCATCTGGAGTGGTCTCATCATCATCCACCAACTCAGTCTCTTCAAGCTCTCAAAGTTTGGCCATGTCAATGTCCAGTGCCGACAAAGGTAATGAAATGTGTTCACATGCTAAGTAGGGAATGAGTCGGAATGCTGCTACCAGCTGATGCAAAACTGAGCCATCCAACTCGCAGAGTATGTAGGTGCCTCCCCTATTGTGGAAAACTACTATGAGGGGTCCTAGGTACCGAGGTCACATCTTTTTGTTATGGGTAACTTCGATTTTCGAGTTGCACATTTAGTACTAGGGCGCCAGCTGCAAAGTTGTAGTCTTGGATCGTGGTGCTATGCTTGCTTTCAAATTATAGTGCAGCCTGTTGTCTAGCTTGAAATACCACCTCATGTAAGCATTCAAGATCCTCCATGCATCATTGTAGGTCTATAGCATGCCTGGCGATCATATTGGTAGAAGACAGTATTGAGTTCAGTGGGGGTTGTAAGTATGTCACTTTCACCACGTCCGCTAGGAGCAGAGGATGATGGGTGCCAGTCGCAGCATAGTAAGGAGAACAGCCCATCCTTTTTTATATGGTAACCTATTCAGACCAAAAGACCAAATAAGTCGCTTCACTCTAGTGACTTTTGTCACTGTCTACCACCTTGAAAAGTGGCTATTGAATGTCAAAATATGGCCTTTCCATGATACAGTTAGCACGTTTGTTGTATCCTGAGACTCAAATGTGCTGTATGTTGTATTTCTTTGCGAGATAGGTAAGCACCTTGACTATAGGTGCTCCATTGTCTGTAACAATCTTGTGAAGGGCTCCCCATCTGCAAATAATATCTTTGAAGAACCACTTAGCTATAGCGTCTGTATTTTCTCGCTGGAGCATACAGAACTCTGGCCAATGTACCAAGGAACACCTTCCCTGAATGATGTACTTGTAGCACCCTGACTTGGGCATGTGCATAGTGTTGATATATATTTTTCCGAACAGTGGTGCTGGAGTTACTACTATTGGAGGAATAAGAACTTGGCACGTCTGCTGGATTTGGCAAAGATAACAAGTGCAAATATACTACGCAATATCGGTGCTAACTTGAGGCCACCAAAAACATCCCAATAGGTTTGCCCTTGTTGTGTAGAGTCCCCAATGTTCTAAGTTGTCATGCATAGCGCATAGAGTTCTGATTTGACTGTCTGGTTTGATTACTAATTTGTGAGTGCCAGCCCTATTTTGTTGCCAAAGTCAATTTTCAACTATAAAGAAAGTTGTTGCATATCAAATAAAGGTGGCATATTCCGTATCCATAAGGTCTGATGGTCATTGCAAATCCTGTAGCCACTTTTTAACCTGGTCAACTTGCTGATCTTCTGACTTAGCTTTGACACTTTGAGGTACTGCTGAATACGGTAGGTTTTGACTGTCTTCCTGCAAGGGTCTGGATTCCTTGACTATCTTTAGATCATTAAATGGCTTAGCAACATTATAAATACTGGCCATGTAAAAAGTTAATGATGCCTGATACAGTTTGGGTTGGTATGGAACAATAGAATGTAGCTAAGTAGAGACTGGCTGATCTTTGCAAAGCACCGGAATAGGCAATTGGATTATATGTACAAAACCATGCAGTCAGTTGATCCAGTCATCAAATACATTGTTGTCGCTATTGTCTAGTGCTTCATCTTCCAGCTGTCTGCGCCATCTTAATAATCTGTCCAGCCCATGAAACATGCTTTTTACATGTACTAACTCAAAGTGAAACATTAATATCGCTACTACCCAGTGATTCATACTGGCTGAAGGTTGAATATCTGGATTCCAGAGCATTTCTTTGATGTAGCATGCATCGACTTCAACAATCAGGTTTTGAACCCTTATAAGGTACATGCATAGCACCTAAAATGATCAAAACAAGCCATATAACTTTAGCTTGGGCTGACTGTAGCGCAATTCTCTGTTGTTAAGGGTAATCAATCCGAAGCAATTGTAGCGCCTGATTTTTTGGTTTGCACCATCACACTGACATAAAAAGAAGCCAACAGTGATATATGAAGTGTCAACGGCAAGTATAATGGGATCGGCGGTAGAATAGTCGATGGGTATCAAGGGCTTTGCTTTCTGTAGCGCCTTCACTAAATTCATTTGGGCATTGATTTGGTCAGGTCCAAATTTGAAAGGAACTCCAGAATTGGTTAAGCAATTAAGGGTGTTTGCTCGATGTGAAAAATGGTGTATGAACATGTGCAGCATCCCTACAGTGCCCAGGAAAGCATGGACTTCTGAGAAGTTATGACAGACTCTTCATTTCTCCAGAAGCGCTAATTGGCTCCCCTCTGGGATCCTTCTAGTGTGCAAACGTGCCCTAAAATTTTAAATTGCGGTGTGCAAAGAACAAGCTTGTGTCCTGAAAACGTCCCACCACAATACTTTATGTGCTAGAGCACTCAGTTAACCAGTTGAAAGAAGTTCCATAGTGCCATGCAGATACTGGGATTTTCTGAGTGCACTTTGGGCTTGCCATTCACAAGGCACCAATCCTTCAGGCCCTTAACTCCTATGTTGTCTATGAAGCTGAGCACATGGTGGGGTATTTCAGGTTGGAGAATAAACATAATATCGTTGTGAAATATAGATACTGAGTTTGTCCACCCCATGGGAAGTGTAACTAGTTGTAGTGCTCTGAACGGCGTTTGAAATGTTGTTAAGTCATGAGAGGAAGGATGGATCAAACAAACGCTCATCATAGTCAATGTACAAATCCAGGGTAGCGCCACATATTTATCCTGCAAAAGATTCAGCATGTGATCAGGAAAGGGCAGTACCCCTGAATAATGAATTGTGACTTTGTTTAGCAGTTCTAGACTGTGAACTATACATAGCTTCCCATTTTTTTAGTACACAAAACCATCTCAATCAGTAGGCCAAATTGGAAGGCTTGTTAACTCCTGCCACTATCTTGGAGCAAATAATTTGGCAAACTTCAGCTTCAATGCCCAGCAGTATGGGTCGGTTATGCTTGGTCCAGGGTACATGAGGTATCGTCAGTATAACCACTGGTGGAAAGAAGTCAGTTCTGAGTTTACTGTGTTCTGAGTCCTTCCAAGCAAACACTTCATTCTGTTTTTGCATGATGTCAACTAATACGTCTATTTCCACCATCAATAGAAAGCCAGTATCATGGGCACTAAGAAATAGCGCCTTCCATTCTTCTGTAAATTGTTCTGTCAGTTCAAAGAGTGGTGGGTTTGGGTCAAGTTCTGGCAGAGTAGCTAGAGGGTCTCCTAATATTTTTTGTTCAATACAAAACTCCTCAGGTACGGTGCTCGCTACCAGTTTTGTTTTAAGCGCTACTGGCTTATATTTCTTTTTGACCTGAACCCCTTTGCATTTAGGGGTACTATTGTTAGCAAACGTATTATAGGTAGAGTTATGGTTTCTAGCAAAACCTGATATCAAAAGTTCCTTAGAATCGGGAGTAGAAATGAAATAAGTGTCTGTTGAAAGGTTTTCAGTAATATCTGATGTGATGAGGTATAAGTAGGATAAAGCTTTGCTAGTAAGCAATGAAGAGAAATTCAAGATTTCGTGAGCTAACAGAGTATGTGATATAAAGGTTACTTGCCCAGTCCAATGATTATAGTCTAAAATAAGCGCTTCATCTCCATGATCCTCATCACTCATCTCCTTGATAGTGCCGGAAAACACTCACAAGGCTTGTTGCTAACATAAGGTTGCTTTCTCAGTCCTGGTTTCTGGAATTTTTCTTATGGAAATGTCGGTACTGTTCTCCTGACCCCAGAGTTAGGGTCGCTAATAGTTAGTGTTGTTTCATCTTCGGATGTCATCTTGATTACTGATCAAGCTAATATGTCAAAGGGCCTTCTCAATAGTAAGTCATACACAGGTGATCTAAGTATGTGAATTTGCAAATAGAATGTAAGGTTGCCAATAGCACATCACATATTCCAGGCCATTTCCAAGGATCGATCAATCGTGCCATTAGCGCTCTGCATGTTAAGAATGATTGTTGGGTTGTAAATGATGCCCAGTTTGTTAGCAATGTTGGCAGCCATTGAAATAATTTGTGATCCGCTGTCTATAATAGACTCTATCTCACTTTTTCTATCAACTGTCAACATAATTGAGCGAATCGCGTGAGAGTCTTGGGCTACAGTAAGGATGGCAGGATTGTCGCTAGATCTTAGCAATTTGAGGTAGGTTTTGACCAGGTCAATGGATGTAGCTTCTTTGAGTGGTGTGGCCTCCTCTTTTAGTTTCCAGGGTTACAGCTTCTGTGATGTATGCAAATCCAGGTAAGGCATCATCATATTCATCTGCCATGGTTACATTGTTAGCTATGTTTCGTCGAGGAGTAACCATGGTATGCATCTGGTTCCTGATGTCTGGCGCCACACTGCATAGCTCTCCTACTGATAGCATAACCTGACTCTGCATGATGCAATCAAAAACTATCTTAGACTTTTCCAGGTCGTATATAGGCACCATAGGTCGATATCCCCCCATAGGTTTGTCTGGAACTCCAAAGTTGCAATTAAGGGGTGGGGCATAGTTGCCCCCAAGGCCAGCATAAGAATGCAGCAGCAGCTCTGTAACGGCAGGTGCCTTGGTTGTTTCTGGTACATTATCGTTAGCGCTAGAAGTGAAGCTTTTGCTGGAGCAGGGTCTGTTGTTGCACCTGAGGGCCTATAATTCTTTAAAGGCTTCTTGCCCTTTCTAATTTCTACCCCATTGAAGACCTGATTCCTTAGCAACTTCAGCTCCTTTTCTAGTGTCTCAATTTTCTCCTCACATGACAATGTAGGTCGGTCGCTAATAGCGTTTAGCTGGAGTACTTTGTGAATTAGCACTTGTTGAGGAGTCGCTTCTGCTTCTGTTGTCACTGTACTATTCAAGTTACCTGTTGATAAGTTCTCAGGGTTTTGATGGTGCCACTCGTCAATGTGCCCTTGGAAAGTCTTGTGCTTGGAATAAAGGGGAATGTTAGCGCCCAAAGGTAAAACTAGTTTTCTATCCACTCCACAATGTGCTCTCCCTTGTCACAAATACTGTTCAAGGATAGCACATTGACCCCTGGTCATGGTATGTCCTGGCTTGCTACAGAAATGGCAAAGTCCTGTCTGTACATTGTTTCTAGGTGCCAAGAGACTAGTTGAGATCAAGGTCTCCAGTTTATTCATGATGTTAGCGACTGCGTTGTTAACGGTGTTTTTCAAATCCTCCTGTTTGACGAAACCATTGTGGTCATTGGCAGCGCTAGGAGCTGGTGACTCTAGTTTGGGTGCCATTCCTCCATGATCCATGCCAGGTCACTATAAAGGTATACCCATATCTGTGTCTTTTAAGACCCACTTTCCTGCCTCAAAGACTTTTTCTATATCGTAAGGTTCTTTGGGATGATAGTCATGCATAATAATCTCCAAATGTCACGCAATCTTAATCCCTGTTAGAACAAACAACACTCCTCATTCCCATACAACTTTCCATTCTAGACGAGCCACCTTGCTATCTGCTAGAAATCATGATAATAAATTGATAACGCTCCTAGAGTATAGATCCCTGCTGCAAAGGTGTCCTGTACTAGCTTCTGAATTTCCATTACCATATAACATGTAGCTTCTTCAGCTCCAGGATATAAATGAATGATAGCCTTCTCCCATTCATTATAGGTAAAAGGCCTTGGCACTGCATCATTGGTAAGTCCTTGGAACTCCTTTAAACCTGTCCATGATTTGGCTGTATTGTATGAGACGTATCTGATGGTGTATTCCTTCATCTGTGTATTGTCTGTCACATGGCAGTCATGTAGCAAATACTCCAACTCCTTGAAATACTGTGTTAGTTCATGGAGCTTTGTTTTGTCCCATTTTGGCGACAAGAAATGGTTTCTGGGTGGCATGCACTGGTTATTCGGCTGATCTATACCAGCAGGTATGTGTGTTGAAGTAGGAAGGGTGGTGGTGCTCATGTTACTTAGTGTCGATGTAGTGGGTATGGGCTGGGTTAGTTCTGAGTCGCTAGGTTCTGGCAATAATAACCTAGATAGCTCTTCTAGAGGAGTAAGCAGTATATGGTTTTTGCCTGCTAAGTACTCAAAAGGTTGGGAAAAAGGGAAAAAGCTTTTGGCTAAGCTGTCTGGAGTGGTGTCACGACCCCTCCCCTCCAGACCCACTCCGGGACACCCCTGAAACACCATCTGGGACCCTCCCTCCAACCCCACAGAACACGCCCTGCCATCACGACTACCGACACTGCCATCACACACATCAAGGACCACCATCAGCTGCCACCAGCCCCGATCAACGATCAGATCATGCAACTCGCTTCCAGCCATCATGCATCACGCATCACAGCTCCCTCCATGCCAATTGATCGTGCATCCCACACAGGTGATCCAAGTATACAGTCCCTGCCCACTACTCAATGACTCCTGGAACCCATCTCAGACATCCCGAGACCCGGTCCCATAGTACTTATAGCGTAGTTTCCCGTTGTATTTGCTAGTCTTGATATTAACTTGAATTGTTGCGTGCCCTCTGCTTGACTGGTATGCACTGACTGGCACACTTTGACTGGCACACTTGAATAATCACATGCTCTAAGTTTGGTACGCACTTCGCGACTTATAATTTGTTAACCTGGTCTCGTCTTAGAACCCCCAGTTCACGACTCAACCCCCACC